>BSBK01012749.1:0-75640 GCA_027943335.1 Chamaecyparis obtusa
TTCTCATCGATATGTCTATTCTTTGTTGGTCGCAAAAGTGACATAAAATTTAATTTTTTTATATATATATATATATATATATATATATATATATATAAATATATATATATATATATATATATATATATATATATATATATATATATATATATATTATATATATATATATATATATATATATATATATATATATATATATATATATATATATATATATATATATACATAAAATCAAATTAAGCACAAAAATATTATGTCACTATTGTTTACTGTTTACAAACAGTCACACATTTTCTATCTTATTTCACACAAACATGTTCTTTCTCGAGGTCATTAACCTTTCAATAAAACTTTCCACTTCTAAAGACATAAAGAATAAGCCTTTCCCGTTTTATTAGCCAGCTGGCTATTTGCCTTCTTCTTGTTTGTGTCCGGTTGATTTGTTGGGCGATGAGAAAGAGGGGGATGCTTTGAGGATTGAATGGGTTGTGGGAGAGTTTGGGAAAGGCTTTCTTGGACTGCCACTCTCCACCACCCGCCATTTCCAGCTTAGCATTCCCATTTCTTGGGGATACTTCTCACCGCGTATGACAAGGTAGAGCTCCTTGTCCATTTCTAGCTATACATCTTCTTTCCTCAATCCTACATGCAATACATATTTAGTTCCACCAAAATTTACTTTGAAATTACAACCTTTTAAGGATAGGAACACAAAAATGAGAGGGAATAGATCCACCACTAATGTCAAATCCACTCATTTTTTTCAATACTATAGAAACTAAGATAAAGATATTTGTGAAGGCTTTATAGACGTAGGTTACTGAATCATCATCTCTGCACTGGTACTCAATTTGGAAACCCTCGTATGTATATAGCCACTCTAGCAAATCTCCACATCTAGAAAATCTCCACAAAAATCCCTTTTGGCCTCAACTGTATATATGTCTTCTTAGAATCTAAAAACTCTGCTCCATCATTGATTCTCATCAATGTACCAATTTGGATAGTAAGTCTAATTTAATTTGTCCATGGACTGAGACCTTAAATTATTGAGCTTCTCTTTGTTTTGAGAAGAGTATAACATTCTCTACTTAACAGGGCCAACCACGTGAAGGTGGAAGCTCATATGGCCCCTCCTAAGAGCCTCCTATGACCCTTTATGACATTTTAAGACCTCTAAGATGTATTCTTAGGGATCGTAAACAATTGTAAAGGGTCATAAGGGGTCTTGGGACACAACAACTAAGAAACATAATTGTAGGCATCATGGTCACAATTTTTTGGAGACAACGCAATTGAGTTGTATACCCAGACGATGTAGAGCAACTCCTGCAACTTCGATTCCAAGTTGACTACATCTGTTGCTCATGAATACAAGGCCCTTTAATAGACGTATTCAACTTGGAATCGGAGGTGCATAAGTTGCTTTACATTGCTTGGGTACACAACTCAATTAAGTTGTCTCCAAAAAATTGTGACCATGATGCCTACAATTATGTTTCTCAGCTATTGTGAAATCTACATTTATGTTTCTCAGTTGTCATGTTTATGTGCATGTTTTTTATGCGTTTTGGATAGTAAGTCTAATTTAATTTGTTCATGGACTAAGAGATTAAATTATTGAGCTTCTCTTTGTTTCGAGAAGAGTATAACATTCTCTACTTAACAGGGCCAACCACGTGAAGGTGGAAGCTCATCTAGCCCCTCCTAGGAGCCTCTTATGACCCTTTACGACATTTTAAGATCTCTAAGATGTATTCTTAGGGATCGTAAATGATTGTAAAGGGTCAGAAGGGGTCCTGGGACACAACAACTAAGAAACATAATTGTAGGCATCATGGTCACATTTTTTTGGAGACAACATAATTGAGTTGTATACCCAAGCGAAGGAGTGCAACTTCTGCACCTCCGATTCCAAGTTGACACTGCAGGATCCAAAGACCATAGATAAGGAATAAATTTAGAGAGCGGAGGAGGGCCATACTGACAAAAATAATATAGGACAAACCTCAAGTTAAATAAGCTGGCAACTGCAAACATTTTAATAGATTTTTATTATTAAATAATGAAATTTACATATACTAGTGTTCTAAGCCCCCTCATTACATGATTTATTATTGTAAGCCCCCTCTAACTTACACATCTAGAAAATGAAACTACAACCTATTGGGATTGAGACAAACCTTATAGAACAACAAAAACTAGGAAGGATCACTTGCCAACATCTGTTGAATACATTTGTAGCTCATGAATACAAGGTCCTCCAACAGATGTATTCAACAGATGTTGGCAAGCGATCCTTCCTAGCTGCTATTATTCTATAAGGTTTGTCTCAATCCCAATAGGTTGTAGTTTTATTTTCTAGATGCGTAAGTTAGAGGGGGCTTACAATAATAAATCATGTAATGAGGTGGCTTAGAACACTAGTATATGCAAATTTCATTATTTAATAATAAAAATCTATTAAAATGTTTGCAGTTGCCTCATTTAACTTGAGGTTCATCCTGTATTATTTTGGTTGTTATGGCCCTCCTCTGCTCTCTAAATTTATTCCTTATCTATGGTCTTTGGATCCCGTAGTGTCAACTTAGAATCGAAGGTTCAGAAGTTGCACTCCATTGCTTGGGTATACAACTCAATTACGTTGTCTCCAAAAAATTGTGACCATGATGCCTACAATTATGTTTCTCAGCTATTGTGAAATTTGCATTTATGTTTCTTAGCTGTCATGTTTATGTGCATGTTTATTATGTGTTTGGGAAGACATCTTTCTAGCCTAGGCCTGGATCCTTTAGCAATTAACTTCATAATAATGTAGATGACAAAAAAGTAATTAGCTTCCCAAGAAAAATCCCATAAATGAACTATGTGTACCCCAATTCATGTGCACTCTATGTGTACCCAAATGATATATTTGAAACAAGGGTAATGCTAAATTTACCCTTGTTGTTACAAATATGTCATTTAGGTATGCGCAGAAGGCACAAGAATTGGTGTACACACAATTCATTTACGAGATTTTTCTTGGGAAGCTAATTTCTCAGCTCTCTTCTGCTTCATTTAATATCAAGCTAATTGTCGAAGAATCCAAGCCCAGGCTAGAAAGATGTCTTCCCATTATGTTTAAGCCATATTCCTTGTTCTTGTCAAACTTCCTTGGTACTGTTTCATGTTTGAATGTACCATTGAATGAAGCTTGGCTATATTAAGTATAATCTTAAGACTCGCGACTCTTCAAATTCTCTTATTTCCTTCAGACCTCCAAACATGTGTACTATGAGTAGTCCTCCAACAAATGGACTTGTGATGATTTTCATAATAGTACATGTGCTGGAGGACTACTCAAAGTACTGCTTAGGCAAATCTGAATGTTCATCACCTGTGCATATAAGAGTTGATCATAGAAGGTATATGCTAGACCAAGAAGAAAATATATTTGTGGTGATTTTTACAATAGTACATGTGTTGCTGGATAAGCTCCCAATAGCACTTAGGAAAATATGCATGTTCATCACCTGTGCATATGAAGTGGCTCTAATGGAAGATATAATCAATAAATTCTACATACTCCTTATTTTTTTCTGGGTTGATATTGTCAGACATGGTATTTCTTGAATGGAATAACTCGTTACTTGTATATTGACTAGAATGTTGGTGGAAGAAGGATGATTTGTTTGCAACCATTTTTTCAACTCTAATTTTCTCAATAGAAAGGGACATTTATCATAGCCATAGAAACATGATTATTTTAAAATGGAATACACCAAGGAGTACCATCAAAAATATTGACTATTTACAATCATGAATAGTTAACCTTAATCAAATAGCTCATTTTTTTATCAGCATGTGTAGTCTCTGTGTATATGAAAAATGAATGAAATATCAAGCTGAAATAAAACAGTGAACAAAAATTATGTTGTCTCCAAAGAAATATCAATTATGTTGTCTCCAAAAAAATGTGACCATGATGCCTACAATTATGTTTGTCAGCTATTGTGAAATCTTTTGCAGTCTGGCCTTTGTTTCCTTTGATTTGTCCTGCAACCTATGAAAAGTTTGAAATATGTTACATGATATAGATATAAAGATCACTAATTAGTGCATTATTACATTCTAATAGTAGGTAATACTATTGCATACCTTCTTCTCTCATTTGCTGGTGTAATTCCTCTTTGAGTATCCCCATTCTCCTTTGCATCCAAAATGAACTCATTCCAATCCCTCACTGGAATAAAGGGAGGACACTCATACTGGAATAAAGGGAGGATGCTCAAACTTTAGTGCGACTTCATACCACACAACGTTCATAGATTACATTCAATATGTTATTTATGCTTTTATTGGTGGGAAAACTCTTGAAAATGTGCAAAAGAGATTTCCCTCAACCATGTTGTTTACATGACACATGTAGTTTACTTCCAGCCTAAATCATCGTTGCGTACAAATCTGTAGATGGTGGGTGGTATGAAGCCTCGCTCAAGCTTGAAAATGATAGTCAATCCATAGTCAATGTCTATTTAAATCATGTGATTGATAGCAGATTGGGGCTCACCTGAGCCATAAACATGATGAATTATTGTAAACCATATATATGCGCACTTGAGGCAAAGAGAAGTTATGTCATATCCATATTAAAATATTAGTTACAATATGAAAATACTAAACTAACTAATTCCTGAGTTCATCTCTACATATGGTCACAACAAAGATATGTGATTAAAATACAAGGAAGGCATTGTAAAATATAATTTTGGAATTTTCCCTAGCCTAACATGTTTTGCACTCAAATCCTTCATCGCGGATAAGTGGAGATGGGTGGATAGATGCAGATGAGTTTTCATCGACCCAACTAAAGTATCCGTAGCCATTATTTCCCTGTGATGCCCAATCTTCATTAGTTCTTATAATATAATGAATAGTATTTACATTAGAAACATTAAATATATATACATTAGCAACCTTTTTTCTATTTGGGTAGCACCAAAATTGTCATCCAGGGTTGCTCTGTGTCTATGAAGTCCTCAACACACACTGCCCACCACCACATTGATAGTTTGGCACATTGACAAGAGCCATCAAGCCCATATCAATAATGCACCACACCATCATTACTACATTTATTATTTTTATATGGAATACACCAAGGAGTACCATCAGAAATATTAACCATTTACAATAATGAAAAGTAAACCTAAATCAAATAGCTCATTTTTTTATCAACATGTGTAGTCTCTGTGTATATGAAAAATGAAATAAATATCAAGCTGAAATAAAATAGTGAACAAAATAGTATTCCACATAGAGTGAATGAAATATACCATCAAAAGAAGGTGACAAAATCCTATCACGAAGCACAGACATAGGAAATCAAAATGGGACAAAAGACAAGAAATAAGAAAAATCGTTACGACTATAGAAAAATCATTTATACTATAATAAAAAAAGAAACACTCTTTGTCAACAATTTTCAAAATCATTAGGACTATAGAAAAATAATTAAGACTATACAAAATCAAATTTTAGAAATGGATGGTTCTGATGCTTTGCCATTACAACAATTAAGCATTCATCATTTAGTATTGTGTATTCCATTTAAGTATATCAATAATGTTCAAGAAATAAGAGTTTGGTGATCTATACCTGGGTACATAATGGGTTTGGCAATCTGTACCTTCCATGCAATGAAAATGGCAAATATTTAATAAGTCCAAAAAGGCCTAATAGGCCTTAGCACCAAAATAAGAGCCTAGGATGGAATTTGGTGTTACAAGTTTATAATAGTTTAGATTTGATTTTAATAATGCTTAATAAGTTCATTTAGGTCACATTTCAAAGTCTTAAGGCTTCATTGTCTTTAAAAGTTTCAAAACTCCAAATTTGTAATGTTGCAAATTCAAAAATTTGAAATGCATCGGTTATTAGAAAATGGAGGGAATTGGATTTTGTTATGTTTTAATGCAATCTAATCCATCCAATTGATTGGGATTAGTTTCAAAGATGGGTCAAAATGTTTGTATGGTAGATAAGGGTGCTGAAAATGATAATAGTGTATGCAGTGCACCCATGGAGAAAACCTTTTCAAATTCCATAAAAATAGTGACCTTGTGAAAGCTTGAAGATTGAAGAATCATTAGACAAGGAGAAAGGAAAAAAACTCTTGAGTGACTGTTATGGGAAAAATGGACTATTGTCTCAACTCTCAAGCACCTAGCTGCACTTGAATCAAAGTTTTGGGTTGTTTGACTGCATGAGTATTTCATTTGACGTGACAAAATATGGATCCATATTTCACTTATGCCAAAACTGAGAAGTTCACCTCTTAACCCTCACTTATAGTTGTTCCTTTAAGGGAAGATTGTAGGGCCCAAATGATAGCCTTCAATTATATGTACTAAGTGTTACAATGGAAATGTAGGTCTATAGGAGATTCTCAACATTGAGTAGGGGCTTAATGAGTGGCAAAAGAAGATAGAGATCTTCAAGGAAAGTGTATCAGACATGAATCAAGCACAAAGAGAAGATAGAAAACACCGTAACCATCATAGTCTTCCAGGGTCAACAACATAAATGATCCACACTGTAACAGGTTATAGAGACTAAAACCTTGCCATTGATCCATACGGGTATAACACAAAATAGATTTACATAAACCAATTAACTCAAAACACAAAACAAATTTACATAAACCAATTAACTCAAAATGAGGTTTAAGATTTTAATGAAAGTTTGTAGATTAATAGGAGTTCATATTTTTATGGGAATGTATCATTCAATTGAGCATTAATGCCCATCTATATCTAGTGAGATGAACATAATTTATGTACCTCATGCTAGTGTGCTTGGATTAGACTATACATTATCCAACCGCTTGTGAGGGTTGTCACTGTTATTAATTGGTGTAAAAGGAGGACCGCCTATGTGTTATAGCACTTTATATAAATACTCACTATTTGGATAATGTCTAGTCTAATGAAAAATAGTGTATACAAGATATCCAAGCACACTAGCATGAGGTGCATGAGTTATGTGCATCTCACTAGTTATAGATGGGCAACTATGGCACACTAGTATTTGTGCATCTTTGTATTAGGCCTTCCAAAAACCAAGGGAGGACATGATAGGATCTTTGTAGTAGTTGATAGGTTTTCCAAGATGGCCCATTTTATTCCTTGTAGGACAACACATGATGCATCTCACATTGCAGGACTATTCTTCAAAGAAATTGTTAGGCTACATGGTTTACCTATGTCCATAGTTTTAGATAGAGATCCCAAATTCTTAGGCCATTTTTGGAGGACCCTATGGAAGAAGTTGGGGACAAACCTTTCATTTTCCTCAGCCTATCACCCACAATCAGATGGGTAGACAGAAGTCATTAATAGGTCCTTAGGCAATCTTCTAAGATGCCTCACTCAACAACATAGAGGTTCATGGGACACAATTCTACCATAGGCAGAATTCTCATATAATGATTCATTGAATAGGAGCATAGGTCTAACACCTTTTCAAATTGTCTATGGGAGCCACTCAAGGGGAGTCTTAGAGTTAAGAGATGTGAAGGATATGGATAGGAAGAGTTCTCTAGCAGAAGACTTTGCCCAAGTGATGAAAGATATTCAAGAACAAGTTAGGGATAGACTGAAATATTCCACAAAGAAATACAAACACTAGACAGACAAGAAGAGGAGAGATTTTTAGTTAAGAGTTGGGGACTTAGTGATGATTCACTTGAAGAAAAAAATATTTCCAAAAGGCCAACACACCAAACTTATGATGAAGAAGGCTAGCCCTTTCAAAATCCTAAAGAAATGTGGCAACAATGCTTACAAAATAGACCTTCCACCTGACATAGAATTTTCACCTATCTTCAATGTGGCTAAAATTTATGCTTATAAGTCTTCTAGTGATGTGAATGTTGTAGGAATAGGTCATCTAGGTAATGAAGATACAACACAACTTCCAAGAACAGCCACTCTGAAGATAGAATGTATTTTGGACAAGAGGGTAACCAAACAAACCAGGAGAGGCACTTACTATGCATACCTGATCAAATGGAAAGATTCTCAAGCAAAGGATGCCACTTGGATGACTGAGTCAGACATCGAAAAGGTAGGGTACAAGCTTGAAGACATTCCAACTCAAGGGACTTGAGTTCCTTTGAGGTGGGTAGTATGGTGTAGGGTACTGGGTCCAATAGAGGCACTACACCTTGGATTTATCCTTGGTATTAAAAAATGATCAACTTAGGATTATGCAGTAGTCTCTTATAGATTCTAGTCTCATCAAGTCCATTTGTAAAGGCTAAGGACTCATAGGTGTTTTATAAACCTTGAGTTCCTTAAGTCCTAAAGGACATTGGCATAGGATGTTTAAGGTTTTAAGTCTTAAAATAATAGGTTAGACTAAGGAAAAGGGTAACCCAATCCTTAGGATAGAATAGAGTCATAGTTTAAGACATTTTAGCAAGATTTGAAAATTGCAACAAAAGTTGCTAAGCAACTTCTACAACTTTTTAAAAAAGTTGTCAAAGTTGCTATTTTGTGGCTAATTCGAAGATCTAACTAAATCCAACTGATTCAAGGGTGGTTTCTCGGTGGAGGAAGTTTATATATATGTCTAAGAACCTTCCCAACAAAATAGGTTCCATTGTACGACTCTATTTTGAAAAATCAATAAAGTTCTTTGGTTTTCTCTTATAAAATCCCTATTAGTTGCAGTGTGTACAATCTGTATGAATTGGTGAAGGGTGATAAATGATTTTTTTGGAAGTCTATCTTGTTAAATTGAAAATGCAACAAGTTTGAGTTCATTTTGTGATTTCTAGCCCAAGTTGTGATAGGATCTCTAAAACTAGTCCAGAAACCCTTGCTCCAATAGGGTTTTGTGCAAATGGAGGTCTACCTCGTGACTCTACTGGCCAAATTGCATGAAACCTAATAAAAATGAAAGATATTAGAATTCTTTCAAAGATTCCAGAAGGAGGAAACTAGGGGATGAAGTTTTCTATTTTTACAAATGAGCCCTAGACCAAATATCTCTATGTATTTGGTCCTAAATTGTAGGAGTTTGAGTGTGCAGTAGTTTGCATGAAGCAAGAAATCAAGTGAATAGTGGATTTGGAGTAATTTGGCATCCCTCTAAGTGTTCACAAGGTTGGTTTGGATCTGGGTGGTCCCACAATAGTGAGTCCCACTTTTTGGCCAACTTTGACACAAAGTTCAACATTCTGAGAAAAAACTTCACTTTCGAACATCTGTTGCCGCAAAACTATTAGGAATTTGAAGATGATGTAAACTTGAGTCTTTTAGAATATTCTTTCTAGTTTCTAAATATATTTAAAAAAAAAAATCTTTTTAATTCATTTTTCCTTCTCCTTCAAAAAGTGGTTTGTGTGAAAAAACTATGTTTTTAAGGAGTTACTGTCACTTGGATCATCATAAATTTTTTTAAAATATGATAAAGATGTAATTATTTTGAGATTATATTTTTAACTTTAATATATAAAGGATACAATTGGTTTTATTCATTTTGGATCAATATTTCATAGTTTATTAAGTTTTAAAGTAATAGTAACTAGAATTTAGACATAAGGTCACTTGGATCGCTCTAACTTGATCTGTGTATATCAAAATTCATTTTTTCTTTTTTTCATAGAAAGGTAACACAAATACACTTTTTCTACATATTTTTTTATTTTTTATTTTTATAATTTACTATTTTTCCCGAAGTCTTGAAGAGACAGGTTGTTGAATGACCAAACAACCTATGTTTAGTCAAAGTAATATTTAAAAGTGATAATGAACTCAATATGTATTAAAATTATATTCATTAGAAATCTTGTTCCAAATAGCATCATTTGACATCATCTTTTTGAAAAAATCATCTTGTTTAGTCTTTTTTTCAGGCCTCCAAAGACCATTTTTTTGAAGTTCAACTATTTTTTGAGGGGAAAATTTCAATTTTGGGGTCTTCATGCGAAGACCCCCTTCGCATGAAGACACTTGAGGGTCTTCACATGAAGACCCTGAAGTGAAAATCCCGACAAAGAAGACACCACCCAAATTTTTCTTTTGGGTACTTCGCACAAAGTATATACTTCGAGCGAAGTCGACTAGTAAAATAATTTTGGAAATTTTTTTAAAAATGGTATAAAAGTAAAATATTTTGTTTCTATTTTACATCAAATTGCAATTAATAAATTCAAATTTTCTATTATTGAAGGCATTTTTTGAAGGAGGATTGGTATTTCTATTTTTTCGAAGGCATAATTTTTGAGAGGAAAAATATTAGATTAAAGTATTTTTTGAAGAAGAAAATTTTTGTTGGCGATCTTGCGGAAGACATTTTTGGAGCTCAAGGAAATGGGGAACAAGAAGGGAAGACAAATTAAATCTTCTAGAAAAAGGTCACTCAGTACTGAACAAAGAAATCGTGAAGTTGTATTGACTTATTATCATAAAACTAAAGAAGTTGAAAGACAAGCTGAAGTAGGAGGGTCAAGTCAAGTCGAAGAATTGCACATTGAAGAAGGGTCAGGATTACTCCCTATGGAAGCTCAGAAAATTGATGTTAGAGAAGGGTCAACATCACGTGCTCCTACTGGTATGGATGAACTTTTAAATTTGGCTCAAACTATAAAGAAAAATATTAATTATAGAAAATTAGATCATTTACTTTCAATGGATGTGGACAATTTGAGATCACTTGCTAATGTTCAACACTTAAGTCTTCCTAAGAAGAGATCAATGAATATGATAGAAAGATAAATAGTGGGTAAATTTGATAATTTTGAAACACTGGAACAAGCTCAATTGCTTTCACTTATACTTATAAACAAAAAGTTGGAAGGGGCATTAAAATTATTGGGTATAGACACATCATCAAAGAAGAGAAATGTTGTTGACATGCAAACTGATATGATTGAAAATCTTAAGAAAGGTTTGAACCAGCTAGGGAAGCGAACTTGAACTATAGATAAGTCCATTACAAGAAAAGTTATGTTGACATCCATTGTAGGTTAGACTATGGGGTGAAAAAGATAGATATCTTCAGTTTCATATCAGTTTGGTTTTAATAGGAAAATAATATCATGATATGTTAATAGGAGAATACTTTTGGATGAGAGCACCTTGGAAGGCAATTGGGCAATCATGTGTAGAGCTCCTTGTTCTGAAAGGATTGATGAAAGAACAAAAAATTTGGTCACATCATTTCGAAATGATAATACACATCCTTCATCAAACACTAGAGATGTTATCAGACATAGAATTTTAGCTAATCAATATGAATATCATACGAAACATTGGTTGGACACAACACAACATGAAATGTATGTGTCATTTTGTAGTTCAAATCCTAATATAAAGATTGGGCAAACATTGTTTGAAAGATTGAAGCCATATTATATCAGGACAAACAAAGTATTTGAAACTTGTTGTCGTTATCATATTGAATTTGATCTCCACTATCAGGTTTTTCAAAAGTTTGTAGAAGACACTTATGGTTTTGAAAAGGCTCCTCCTACTAGATGAAGTGGTTCATCTCATCCATTTTATGTGACAAAAGAGATGATGTAGCTGGACAAAGAAATTGCATAAAAGGAATATGCCAAACATGTGCTGATTTGTCTCTTTTTCCTTTGAAAAATGAAAATATTGATGTAACAAAGATGGTAAATTGCAAGAGTTACAAATATGTAAAGAATGAAACAAAATTTGGGAAAGAATCCAAAAGGTTAGAATATGTTGAAGAGGAGATAAATGTTGGAGTATTTATGGAAAAATTTTAAAAATTGATTCAACCCTACATTCAGCATGCTTTTTTTGCAAAGTGGCAAGAACAACAATTTCAAACACTGAGAGATAATTTCCCACTTGGAACTATTGTATTAGTTGTTGATTTTGCAGAAAATTATTCTTTTGTTCATCAAAAGGCAATTCAGTCAGAATACTATTTTTCAAAGCAAATTACTATTATGGTACATGTGTGTTATCGACATGCACAATTAGATTTGGATGGTATTCAGAGCACATTTGAAGCAGGGTCATCAAGAAGGAATATCATTTTTATATAAGTGATGATAGGGAGCATGACATTCATTATCTAGAACACTGCTTCAAGATGTTTTTTGCAAATTTGAAAGAAAGAGGTATAAAAATTGATAAACATTATGTTTGGTCAAATGGATGTGCTACACAATTCAAATCATCAAGACCATTTTATGCACTATGTAGATATTATCATAATGAAAACATACCACATGTCTGGAGTTTCTTTGAGAGTGGACATGGAAACGGTGAACATGATGGTGCCGGAGCTTGCATCAAACATGCTATATGAAAGTATCAAATAAATTATAAGGGAGTGCATATAAAAAATGCACATGATGTGGTTGAATGGTGCAAGACACATTTCACACCAAATGAGAATGACACATCATCAGGATTGACTCAGGCGGTGCCATATAGAAAATTTTGGGAGATAAAAGATATGCACACATTTTTAAATTATTTGAAAGTGTTTAAAATTTTTATGATATTTTTTATTCAAATTATATTTATATAGAATGAATTATATATGCATTTGTTCAGGCATGGATAGAAAAATTATGCATGGTTGCAATAGGATAGAAAAGATGCAATCTTTGCATTCAGTTATGAGTACGAATTGTCACAATTGGATGTTGAACACTAGGGACTACTCATGCTTTTGTTGTCACTGCATTGCTGACAATTATGAGGAATGTATCAATCAAGACCGTGGATATGTAGGCGCATGGAATCTAGTGCCACTAGTTGTTACTGATACATTTGATAGAGATGAAGATGAAAACTTTGATGATGTTCCTTTGATTTAAACTAATTACAATCATATCTCAGGACTAGTCAAAATTGGTAAGTATATATATTTCAAAATATATGGTACATTGAGTTGCATGTATAGATAGATAGATAGATCTATAGATTGAACTAAGTATTTATTTTAAGATCTCACACATTTATTGTGCAGGAGATGTCTTTGCAGTGATTGATGAGCATGAAAATGTAGGAGTTGGTTATTATTTACTGCGTTGTACTGCAGAGAGGATGAAGTTACTTGAACCTAAAGAAAGTGATGGAATGTTGTTCCCCATAGGTTTTTATATGGTTTACATCAATATATTGAACTCAGTTTGTAAATTTTAAATTTCAACATTTTAACAAATTTCAAATTGAGTTTGTTTAAATTTATATATTGTTAAAATTTGTGACCTGCAGGTTCAGTTGTTTTAGAGGGAACATATTTCAAGCAAATCAAAGTAATTCAACATGGTATTCACTTTGTTGATTATGAACCAGACAATAAGGTGTTTCAATATAGTCACCTAGTAGTTGCCACATCCATTTGTCTTCATATAGTTAAATCTCAATGTGGACATCATAAGTAGAGACTAGATAGTAAGGATCATGAGAGAATATTACATGTTCTCCATGAAAGGTCTGAACCACTTGAGTTGGTCTAAAAAGTATAATATGTATACTTATTTCTTGTGTTAGGACCTACTTGATATCTCTGGATTAAATTTTAGTATACTTTGTTTATATATTTAAACATATGATGGACTATAATTTGTTGATATATGATGGACCTATTTGATGGTTCAATGGTTTTAATATATAGAATTTTATATGTATACTTTGATTATTCAATGATTTTTATAGATTGCATATTAGTTAAAGATTTTATGTATGCTTTGATGAAATTAGTTATATTACTTATGACATGTGTTAGTTCTAGAATTGGTTAGAATAGTTATTATCCATTAGTTACATGTATTAACTAGTTATATTTTATGGTATTAATTCTATATCCCCTTAAGACCTCCTCTTAAGATAGTAAAGAATGATGACCTAATATGACCTAGAGTGTCTTAAGGGGTCGTGGGTAACTACCTAAGATTTTTTAATGGGTCTTGGGGGTCCTAAGGTTTCATACTTGTTTTAAGATTTCATAAGGGATCTAATAATCTAATCAAATCATATATCATCAAATAAAACCATCTAATCAAATCATATATCATCAAATAAGGGTCCTAGAATGTCTTAAGGGGTCGTGGGTAACATAAGAGGTCCTAAGGTATAGATAAGAGTTGAATAGAGTGTCTTAAGGGGTCGTGGGTAACATAAAAGGTGGACTAAGGGTCCTAAGTTACATTAGTGGATCCTTGTATGTATTAATTGAATCTAAGATACATAAATGTGTCATAGGACAACCTACAATATGTTAATGGGTCTTCAGGATCTGAATGGGTCATATATGTCTTAAAATGTCATAAGGGATGTATAATGGTCCAATAATATTAATGGGTTGTAGATGTGATAAGTGGTCTAAGTGGTCCTAGGACATCCTAAGATTCTTTAATGGGTCTTGGGGGTCCTAAGGTTTCATATTTGTTTTAAGATTTCATAAGGGATCCATATAAGATGTCATAAGCTAGAGTGTCTTAAGGGGTTGTGGGTAACATAAGATGTCATAATCTATATATAAGGGTCCTAGAATGTCTTAAGGGGTCATGGGTAACATAAGATGTCCTAAGGTATACATAAGAGTTGAATAGAGTGTCTTAAGGGGTCGTGGGTAACATAAAAGGTGGACTAAGGGGTCCTAGGTTACATTAGTGGACCCTCATATGTATTAATTGAATCAAAGATACATAAATGTGTCATAGGACAACCTAAGATATGTTAATTGGTCTTCAGGATCCGAATGGGTCATATATGTCTTAAAATGTCGTAAGGTATGTATAATGGTCCAATAATATTAATGGGTCATAGATGTGATAAGTGGTCTAAGTGGTCCTAGGACATCCTAACATTCTTTAATGGGTCTTGGGGGTCCTAAGGTTTCATATTTGTTTTAAGATTTCATAAGCGATGCAGATAAGAGTCTTAGAATGTTAATGAGTCATAGGTGCAATAAGTGGTCCTAGAGTGTCTTAAGGGGTCGTGGGTAACATAAGAGGTCATAAGGTATAGATAAGGGTCCTAGATTGTCTTAAGGGGTCGTATGTAACATAAGAGGTCTTAAGGGATCCATATAAGAGTCCTAGAATGTTAATGGGTCGTAGGTGCAATAAGTGGTCCTAGAGCATCTTAAGGAGTCGTGGGTAACAATGAGTCCTAGATGTGTCTTAAGATAATGTAAGGGATGGATAAGGGTCAAGTAGAGTGTCTTAAGGGGTTAGGGGTAACATAAGAGGTCCTAAGGGGTCCTATGTTTCATTAGTGGATCCTCCTATGATATTAATTGAATCTAAGATACATAAATGTGTCCTAAGACAATAAGATATGTTAATGGGTCTTGATGATTTGAATAGGTCATATATGTCTTAAAATGTCGTAAGGGATGTATAATGGTCCAACAATGTTAATGGGTTGTAGATGTGATAAGTGGTCAAAAGAATGTTAGGTTACATTAATTGATACTAGTATGTCTTAAGGGTTCTTGCAAGCAATGATGGGTTCACATATGTATTAACAGAAGCTAAGATAGATGAATGTGTCCTAGGACATTTTAAGATATAATAATGGGTCATATGGGTCCTAAGGGGTCCTATGTGTCAAGTAAGATGTCATAAGCAATACAAAATGGTCCTAGCATGTTTTAAGGGGTTGTAGGCCTCATAATAGGTCCTAATAGATCATAGGTTACATTAATTCATCCTAGAATGTCTTAAGGAGCCTTGAGGGAAACAATGAGTCCTTGTATGTATTAATGGAACCTAACATGTACATCAATGGGTCATAGGACATCCTAATATGTATTATAAGATCTTAAGATTCCTAAGGGATCCTAAGTGTCTTAATATGTCGTAAGGGAGGAATAAGGGTCCTAGAAACTTACTGTACTACAATTTTTTAATGTTTTCTAACATACTACTAGATCATTTTAAAAAATTTAAAACTACAATTTTCTAAGATTTTTACAAACTAAAAATTATTTAAAACAAATAACTAACTTAATATTTACTAAAAATACGTGTACATGTGAGAGAGAGAGATATTCCTAATATTTACAACTTTAAACTTAAAATTTAACATTTTCTAACATTTCTAACTTTAAACTTAAAATTTACCATTTTCTAACTTTAATCTTAATGTTTTCTAACATTTTCTAACATTTCTACTATGGTTTCTAATGTTTTGTAAATATTTTCTAACAGTTGCTAACAAACTACTACGATTTTCTACTATTTTCTAACATATTCTAACTTTTATACTATGATTTTTAATATTTCTATCATTTTCTAATATTTAATTACGATTTTCTAACATTCTACTATTAATTTCTAACATATTAGATAATATTTAACTACAAATTTCTAACATTTCCACAAATAAAAAATTATTTAAAATAAATAACTAACTAAAATAAATATAAAACATATTATTTACAATAAAAAATGAGAAAAATGTGTGTACCTGATACTGCTAACAATCTGAATACGTTGAAGAAGCTCGGGAGGCGCTGGCATGCTGGCGTGTTGAGGTACTTCACTCCAAGGCCCGAAGTTTGCAAACAGTGACAATGAAAATGATGTTAAAAAATAAAAAATGCCATAAATTTATAAAAAAATCTAGTCCAAAGGGGCTTCATGCGAAGCACCCCCTCACAGGGGTCTTCGTGCGAAGAGGGGTCTTCGCACGAAGCCCCTTGTTTGGGGTACTTCGTGCGAAGTGGGTCCACCACTTTGTGCGAAGCATATACTTCGTACGAAGGTGCTAAAAATATTTTTTTCCATAACTTTGAGATTTTGTTTGTCCCTAAAAGTGGCACACAGCTTTGTGGGATCACCCATCTGTGTACCCATTTTTAGGACTTCCTTTGAAAAGCAAGCCTAATTAGGCCTGATTAGGACTGTGTACTTAGGAAGAAGTTTGAAGTGCTGGAGTAGATTTGTAACCTATCTTTTGGTGGATAGTTAGACATATCTAAATGATGCAAATCCTTCACATTTGCTTGGTCTATCCTTTGTAAAGTTTTGGAGTTCCAAAGTAGTTTGGTAGGATCCTTAAAGGGTTCTATTTGGATGAATTTGTCATTAGAACCTAAAATTGATCTTTTGTGAGTCAGATCTCAAGGAGTCCTAAGAGGTGTCTGTAAGTTGATCAATAGAAGGGAAACTATTGTTTGATCTCCTTCCTTTGCCTTAAGTATTTGAAACTTAGAAGTTTTGGGTGAGGGTACATAGTACCTTGGAATTGAGTCTTCCATTATTGCACTCTTCCTAGGTTTGTCTATGGGCAACTATGGCACACTAGTATACACAATTATTATATTCATGGGTCAAAAGGAAGATGAGAATAATTAAAGTAAAAGTGATTAGAATAACTTGGGCAAGAAGGCCGAGAATCCTTCCTAATAAGCTCTGTATTCATTCTTACAAATTTACTTCTTCCCTAGCTCTACTCACATTCATTGCAACTTGATCAGTTTAATTTGGTTCAAATTGGTCAATAACTGAGTGCTAATCTTTAGTTTCTCAGTTGTTAAGAGCCATCAAATTTTGAGAAGTTCACAAGTGATTTATAATGGCTGAGCAAGAAGCTCACAAGTTTAAGAGACTATTTCAGAGATGCAGATGCCCAAAGTGCACACAGTGCATTCATGAAAAGCTGGCTGCTGGATGTTGAATACCCTTTATCCTATTTCACATCCATACAAACTAGCATAATACAAAATCCTATCCAAGAATAATACAAAATAGAGAACGTAGAAACCCTTGACCATAAAATTATATAATGGAACCCTCATCGAGCCATGAAAAGAATAGGTAAAAGAAATAAAAATGTGATATATTTTCTTGTGTTCTCCTTCAGAAGAATAGAGCCAAGGGAAAATCATGATGCATACCTAGCAACGAGCCCAAATTTCTAATTTGTGTTTGCAGACAAACCCTGGGATGAAGCCGATGAATCTCAACCAGCCCAGATACCTAGCAACGAGCCCAGATTTGTATTCGCATTTCACGCTCTGCAATTCCCTTCGAATCTCAGAGATCTTCAAATTCACGTTTCGCGTGCTGCAATTCCCTTGAAAAAAATTCGCCATGGTAATAATGAATGAGAAATGAAACCTTTTCTTTTTTTAAGTTATGCCTGTGTTAGTCAAAATTTTGACTAACACCTTGTTAGTTGAAATTTTGACTAACACGGGCATAACTTTAAAAAAAAAGAAAGTTTTCCTTCTATATTCGGACCAACCAAAACTTTTTGGCTTCATGGTTGAAAATTTTGGTAGAAAAACTAGGTCAAATGTACTAGTGTCGATTCTTGATCCACCCTTTCTCACCTCATACTGAGATGGACCTGTCCCTCCGCAAAGGAAAGAATAGATCAAGATAGACAAATCATCTGGAACTGGTAGAACCCTACATCCTTAGATGGTTATACCCTGTAGCTTCTACTACCTTGGCATAACGCCTGGCTAAGGGAGTATCTAGGTTACTAAGAAATTGATAATCACCAACGACTAGTGAACCCTTGGCCAAGGAATTCTCTACTCAACTGAGTAATAATCCAATTTCCCACCCTATCCGACTTGTTTCCACTATGTGAAGGTCATTGAATTAGTGATCTGGGTTCCTCCCAACTATATTAGTCATCTATTCATTTGACACTGGTTCAGATTTTAGTTTGCTACCCCTGCAGGTTGCTACCACTTGTGTCTCATGTCTTCTACCTTATTAACTCTGCCACTAAGACATTTCCTAAGAGCATGGAAATAACACATCGTTTATGCAGCTGTTGAGCTGAATAGTTTCATTACTGCTAGTACGAAAGGCAAGAAAGGTTTAACCATGGTATACTGCAAGATAGGTATAAAGAGTTAATGACTTCCGGTTCTTCTTAGCCATAACAATAAACTTATAAGCTTTTCTTTCTGTCAGTCTTCCATATCAAGATGGTTCACAACTGGTCAATCAGTTGGCGACAGTAAGCAAAAAGAAATAATTTGCTCATTCTTTATTCATTAAGCTCGACATGCGAGTTGAGTTTATTATTGACATTTGAAGGGAGGAGGAGTAATCAACATATCAGTATCCACCACTAGTAAGAGCTAAGTTTCACACACAACTGTCAACAAGAATGACTCGACTGGTATTCGAGCCTCTAAATATGTAGTTTCTATTGACTAGTTTTATAAGACACAACAACGAATGTTTAGAAGCAGGCAAACAAATGAAGAAACGTAGGTAGAACTTCTATGAAATACCTTTCGATACTATACTGGCACATTATTTAGAATATCAACGAATGATAAAGATAAATGACACAGAGAAGCCAGAAAAGACAAGAAAAGAAATGCGAAATACTAATTTTGAGTTCTTGAATTCCATAAGCAAAGTTTAAAGATTTTATATCTAGCAAAGTAATCATGACCACCAAGCGTATATGCAGATTAAGGTAAAATAACTAGTCCCAATAAGGTGAAACAAGCATTTCTTATTAAAAAATGGAATATTTTCAGTAATACTAACCATGACTGAACTGATGTCTGCATCTTCGCACATCTGCTCAGGCTTTTGTCTTCCTGACAATGCTTTCGTATTCGATCTTCTTCCCCCATTTTCTTTCTCTCGCTCCCTTTCCAAGATAATAATCCTTCCCTTATACAACAGAACCTCCTTAATCCCTAATTTCTTACGGAACCTAAGGTGGTGGTCTGCTCTAAAATTTTTCCCTCATCCTACGTGTTGGAAGGGATATTCTCACGAGCGCAACAACACAGCAAACATCCTTCTCTAAAGTTTCAAGCTTCACCCAACTATATTCAATTTCAAGATTAAAATAATTACATGCCAGCTCAAGTCCATATAGTTGGCGGCATGGACAAGGGTGGTGAACTAAAGGTGACCGATTCAAGGAATGGTTGAAAAATAAAAAGTTAATAATAAAAGATAAGAACAAATGTTCTTGTTTTGATTCTCTAAGGTAGAAATAGAATATTAAACTTTTACATGTTCAAATATTTTATAGAATTAACCCAAAAGAAACCAAAACACGTACACATACGTTTGGTCATCAATATTGATATCTATGTCTCAAGGTAAGGTAAGATAAAAGAAAAGAAAGACGTTATATAATATCTATACCTTAAATTATGAATATAACACGGTTGAGGTTATAATAAAGATTCACATAAAATCATAATTGTGCTTAATAATTTACCGCAAATAAATATGGTAATGGCTTACAAAATAAATCTACTCAAGTGCAAAGATATCATTGTGATAGGGTGATCACACTTCCAATAATCGACGCAAGAATGGTCTTAATTAAAGAACAAAATAACATTGATCGAGGAACTAACCAAAAATTTCACTTTATCTCATCCTAAACATAGTCGTTGCTTAGCAACGATATTTACTGATTCAAAGGTTATTGCTAGTTGACTCATGGCATGACAAACTTTCTAACGACTCCTAGGGTATGGTCAATTGGATACTCCAGAGTCCCTTACCATTTCTCAGAATTACAGTTCCTCATCTGATCTTTCTCTATTCTTTTCCCTCTGTCCTTGTGTTATCTTTTCTCCCCTTTCTTGGAGTCTCTACCGCTCCTGCATCCACTTCCATACGGAAGTAGTTAGTCTGAGCATTAATTTTCTTGTTTCCATAATATAAAATATAATGCATCTAATCTATATTCAGGTAAATTATCATGACACATGACATTCAGATATTTCATTCAATTTGATGCTTAACTAACAAAAGAAGAAATTGACATTTTCATAATTAATAAAATCACTATTTCAGAAACCAAAAACCATTTAGGGCATAATAATCCAAAAACCATTGTTTTAGAAACCAAAAACTATGTAGGGCACAATAAACCAGAAACCATTGTTTTAGAAACCATTTAGGGCACAAGAAACCATAAACCACTATTTTAGAAAACAAAAACCATTTAGGGCACAATAAACTAGAAACCATTGTTTCATAAACCATTTAGGGCACAAGAAACCATAAACCACTATTTCATAAAATTTTCTTTAGAGGGATGTTACAAAATGAGAAGTAAATAAAGGAATGTGAGCTAAAAATAGAGAAAATTTCTCAATCATTTGATACTTTGACCGCTTCTACTTCTAAACCAGAAGGTCAAGTGATATCCTTACTTGAAAAATCAAAGGTCTAGAAAAAGAAAAGGATAACATAATTAGAAGAGTGAGAGAGATTAGAAGTCTAATTGCTCCCACACCTCACACCTTGTTTAGTGTGGTGAAGAAAGCACAAGGAGAATCAACTACATTAGCTCTAGTTAACTTAAAAGTGGTAGAAGAAAAAGTCTACTTCTTCAATGGTCATATATCAGTGTTTAAAAGTCTCAAATAGGGCTGGAACAATGATCTACAACTATTAAAGAGCATTTGTGAAAATATCTTTACATTGATGTAAGTTGTACTACTTTTTTGTATGTACATATAAAGGTATGTAAACAAGTTTTCATTGTATTTTGGCATGTAGATCCTCACCTTTTCTATTTATGTCATAGGGGGAGTGTAGGAGAGTGAAAAATGTGCACAAATATACATATCAATGACTCAAGGAGAGTTTTGTAATCTTTTGGGGAGTGTTAGAGGTCTGTGCATATTAAGTTTTTAGTATTTAGTCATTTTACACTAAGTGGGTGATCCCACAATATTGTCTCTCTTTTTGGCCAACTTTGACACTAAGATGGACATTCTAAAAAAACTTCACTTTTGGATACCTATTGTTATAAAACTATTGGGTGGCTGCAAGAAGTTGGGTCCCACTTTTGGCCAAAAAGTGGAAGTGTTTTCTCTATTTTTAAAAATTTCTGTCAATTGATGTCCAAATTTGAAGCACTTAAAGATTGAATCTTGAAAAACTTCAGTAATATAAAATTTAGTGCTCGGAATCTAGTTTTCAAATATGTAATTTATTTCAATACCCACATGGTATAAATTGAATTTTAGTATGCATGTCTAAAAACCACTTTTTCAAAATGCCTGTTTCAGGACCACACCTCACGCGTGTACGGACACCCTTTTTTGAAGTAAATGAATGCATTTTTGGGAATCCTTTTGGGAAAAGGTACCTAAAGCACTGAAGATTGATGAGAATATTTTATCTTATTTTTTTACTGAATATTTTTTTTAATTAATTTTTAATTGACTATAAAGTATATTTTTTAAGCCTCTGGTGTATGGACACCATAATTTGATGATAACTTCACTTTTTTTCAATTTTTTTTTTTAAAAATTGAAAAGAATTATATGTAGTTTGATGACATATAACTCATTTTTCAAAAAATAAAAAAGTTATTAAAGTTTTAGTTAACCTTGGTATTTCAAGTTTAGGTACCACATTGGCTTAATAAATATTGTATAAATATTAAAATTCATCATATCACTATAAAATTTATATTTTTATAATCTGCACAATAAAAGCTAAAATGGGTTTTCATTTTATCAAAAAATTCATTCGGGAAGTTGTCCTAAAAATTATGGCAAGGCAGAAATTTTACTCTGTAATGCACCATTTTTTCGTAGGGTCAAGCATAGGCTTGGTGGGACCAAGCCTATCCCGAACCAAAACCCAAGCCAAGAGGTAAGGTTCCCACCCATAGATTTACAAATCAGGTGCCCGTTATTTAAATTGAAATAACGGGCGCCCATTTTGTAAATCTAAAACGGGCGCCCATTTTTAGTATCAAAAAATGGGTGCCCATTTTATGAAACTAAAAATGGGTGCCCATTTCTTAAAGAGCCATTGCAATAAAAAAAATAGACTGTGGGCCTGATCTAATGATTGCGACTTTTCATTTTGTTTTCTATCAATTCGCACCAGACAAAGAGAATATTTCTACCAACATTCCTTTTATTTGTCTTATTTTGAATCTGACATTCATAAAAGATTGTTTCAATTCAAATTTTGGTGTAAAAATAAGATCAAATCAACGTAGAAAGAGGTTAAAGAAGAATCTGACACCTAAGGAGATTGTAGAAAATAGATAGAAGGAGGCAAAATGAGAAAGAGAAAGAAGAGAAAGACTTTGAAACCCGAATAATGTTGGAGCATCGAGTTCAACAATTGTTTCAAAAGAGGACAATGAAGACACCATAATGGATGTAGAGGTTGAAGAAGCAAAATCAGGTGCATCTTCTAATCCAATATTGGATATAGGTATGTATTCGCATCTAATTGTTACAAATTATTCTGATAAAGATGTTCATGATTTGCTAGAAGCAGGTTACAATAGAAATGATTTAATTTTTACTCCTGAAAATAGATTAACAAGTTTAATTGCACATGAAATTTTAGAAATTAGTAATGTTAATCATAATGATAAAGGAACTGAAAGTCAAACCCCAATTGAAACTGAAAATCAAACACCAATTCAAATTGAAATCAACAATGTAAATGTAGACATAGAAACACCGATTGAGAAAGAGAATCATTTGAATGATAATGAAATAAATGAACAATTTCAATTAAAATTTGATGTGTTAGACAATCTACATGGTTTGGTTTCATCGAGACAGATTAGGACACATGCGAGCAGATTGTTTAGATAATTTTTTTATAATAAAAAATTTGGGTTTCAATGTCAATTAATGTTACAATTAATTAAAATGTCTAAAATGTGAAAAGTGATGAAGAGGTTAGGCATTTATATGAAAACTAAGAAGAAGGATGAGTCTCTAAAACAAGTTGTATCAACTATTGCTAGTGCCTTCGACACAATTGAAAACAAAAGTCATTCTAAAGATAGTAATGCTGCACGGCGAGCAATAACAACAGCTTTAGTAAACAAAACTACTACTGATAAAAGAATGATTTCAAACATAAGTGGATATCTTAATATTAATTGTAAAACTTTAGCAAGAGCTATAAAGAGAAGAGTTAACTTTGAAAGTGATCCGACAAACCATTTATGGACCTGGCAAACTCCCGAGGTCTGACATGAAACTTACTAGTGAAGTCAAAATTTTGATTAAATTTTTTTGGCACGATAATACAAGAGTATCCCCTAATGCCAGAGATATTCTTAAATTAAGAGTCGGTTCAAAAGTTCATGATCCACATCCAAAACACCTTTTAGATATGACTCAAATAGAATTGTATAAAAAATATGTGGATGATAAGGTGTTAATTATTAGTATTAGTCAAAGATCTTTTGAAAAATGTAAACCATGGCATGTAAGGATTAACAAAGAAAGAATCACCTATTGTTGCAAAACTCATGTTCAATTTCATTATCATTATGATATTTTTCGATCTATATATTCTACTATGCATACTAATGAAATGTTGCAGGAATGTGGTATAAATATACCACCTGAAACTGTAAAGGAGTTTATATCAAATTTATTTTGTAACCCACCTAATGAGCAATTTTATCTTTTGAATGCATGTGTTTCTGGTGTATGTGGCAATCTTACATTATTAGATGAATGTTTGCATGAAAATATTTCATTTTATTTTGGACAACAATTAGTTGATGTACAAAGATTTAAAACTGTTGAGTATCCATTGAAGGATGGAAAAGTTGGAAAACAGTGTGACCTAATAACTGAAAAACTTAGTGTAAATGCTTTTATGAATGAATTCAAGAGTAAGATCATACCTAAATATGTGAAACACTCTCACAATTCTAGATGTCTTGATGGACAATTTCGCATATGCAAGAATACATTTTCAATTGGTAGTATACTGTCAGTTGTTGACTTTGCAGAGAACTACATGCTTGCACCACAAGATGAGATCCAACCACAATACTATAATTCAGTGCAAGTAACAATTTTTGTTCATATTATCTATAGACATGCACCTGATAGTACATAAGAGGATCGAAAAATATTGAGAGAGTACCATTTCTATATGAGTGATAATAAGTTACACTCATCGCAGTTTGTCCAATATTGCTTTAATACCTTTTATGAAAATTTAAGGGAGAGAGAAATTCATATAACACAACATCTAATATGGTCAGATAATTGCACAGGACAATTCAAGAATGCTAGAATGTTTTATTGGTTGAGTAGGATGCACAAGAAAATAAATATCCAACAGATCTAGAGTTTTTTTGAGGCTGGACATGGGAAGGGAGAACGTGATGGTGCTGGTGCATGTGTTAAGAGAGCCCTTTGTAGAGAGAAACTCAAATTTGAGGAAAAATCAAAATTTAAAGATGCATGTGCAATTGTTGAATGGTGTAAAATAAGTTTGTCTACAGGATCAAGTCAGAACTCTACAATCAGATGTTTTTTCTAGCTAGTTGAAGAGAAGAATATCTTTTCAAGATATGATTATAATACAATCAGTGGATCAACTAAATGGCATTCATTTAGGAGTTCTAATTCTAACACTTGGACTATATGGACTAGGGAACTTGCATGTTTTTGTCAATTTTGTGTTGCAGGTGAATGGGAAGAATGCGAGAATACAAAATGGGTTGAAGAATGGCAACAAAAATCATTAACACCTAGTGAGAGACAAGATGAAGATGTTATAATAAATGAAGACTTGGATCATGCCTTTGCATCAGAAGATTATGATCGTGTTTTAGATCTCATACAACCTGGTAATTTAATACAATTTATTGTAAAAATTTAAATTATATATTAGTTACATGTGCATGTCATATAATTTATGATTATATATATATTTGAATTATAAACCTTTAATTTAAACAAGTTTTATTTACAGTGCACATATACTTAATTTGGTTTTGCAGGACATGTGTATGCTGTTGTTGCACCTAAGGATAATGAAGAGCAGACAGAGTATTGGTTAGCTCGATGTGTAGAACCCAAGAAAAAGTTGATATGTCATCAAGTAGATGATGATAATTTTCAGTATCCAATTGGGTCTATTGTGGTAGTTGGTACATGGCTACGCAAATACCTAACAAGAAGGAATGGTTTACCAGCTTTTGAAGACTACCAATCAGAAAAGAAGATTATACACTATTCCCATTTGGTAGTGGCAAAAAATATCAAATTGGAAAGATACAAAGGGAGACCTGCTAATAAAATTTTATGGACACTTTCAATGGAAGAGCATGAGGCAATCATAGATGCATTGCAGAAAAGAGAGGATGCTGATGGTACATTAGGTTGAATCAAATTTATACATGTAAGTTTTTATTCAATTGTCTTATTAACTTTAAAATTAAAATAAACTTTAAATAAACTTGAGTACATAAATTCTAACATTTCAACATGTTTATTTTTATGATGCAGTCCATGTCGGGAAGAACATCTAGATGCATTGCAGAAAAGAGAGGATGTTGATGGTACATTATGTTGAATCAAATTTATACATGTAAGTTTTTGTTCAATTATCATATTAACTTTAAATGAACTCAAGTACACAAATTCTAACATTTCAACATGTTTATTTTTATGATGCAGGATGTCAGGAAGAACATAGATCTGCATTGCAAAAAAGAGAGTATGTTGATGGTACATTAGGTTGAATCAAATTTATACATGTAAGTTTTTGTTCAATTGTCATATTTGTATATGTTTTCTACACGTCTTCTTTGAAGTGTCATAATTTATAATTTAGAGATATAGATTTGAAATTAAAATTAAAATTAACTTTAAATGAATGTTTATAAATTCTAACATTTCAACATGTTTATTTTTATGATGCAGGATGTCTGGAAGAACATAGACATGAAAGTTATTTATGTAGTACAATGCACTCTTGTATTCGTACAATTTTGGGTTAATAATTTAAGATCACATGAACTCACTTTTATACATCGAATTTTATTTTAAATATTTAAGTTAAATTCATAAGTTTGTATTCACCTAATTTTGTTGTTACAAATATTAAACTATGCTCATTGGTCAGATTATGTTCACTTAATAGATCTCATTGTTTAATAGTTATTAAGTTTGTAATGTATCCATATTGTTCTTGTCAATTTTACATGTATTAATAGATGTCATTGTTAGATCTAGATGATTTTTTTTATAGTTAATCAAAGTGTTCATATTACTCAAGTAACACGTATCTAGATATTATACTTAGATCAATTACACATGAATTAATAGATCTCATTGTTAGATAGATATTTTTTTAATGATAAATTACATAACAAGTCTTGATTAAGATAAATTGATAAATTACATAACAACTCATGACTAAGATAAATAACATAACAAGTCCTGAAATAATTTACATGTATCATAATGTTCATCATATCAACTCATGATATATACATACAATCACAAAATAAAGTCCTACTCTAAAAACAAGTCCAAGTACAATATATGATAACAAGTGGACTAGTATATAATGCAAGTCCTACTCTAACAACAAGTAAAAATAATATGAACAAGTCTAAACAAGCCTAAATAGTCATCATAAAACAAGTCCAAATGGTCATAAAAAATAATATGAACAAGTCCAAATAGTCATCATAAAACAAGTTCAAATAGTCATCATAAATAAAATGAACAAGTCCAAATAGTTATCATAAAACAAGTCCAAATAGTCCAAATAGTCATCATAATCTAACTCTACTCATCTAGCTGATCTACAGTCCTCTTCACTCCACGTGAAGAGGACTGCGATGCATCAACATACTCTGTCTGGTCCTGAGTACCCTCATCCTTCTCTGTCTGGTCTTGAGCACCCCGATCCTACTCTGTCTTGTCTCGAGCACCCTCATCCTCAACTACATGAAAAGTGGATGAAGCCAAGTCCTGTAAAAAAATTTAAAGTACAAATTAAAAATTATTTAAATTAATCATCTAAGATCTAGATACACATAGGACATTGAAAAAGATCTAGATACACACAAGACATTGAAAAATTACTTAAATTAATCATCACCTCAAAGGATAGTGTTGATGGATGCATTTGGCTTAATCCTGTAGCCATGCCAATACTCACGGTGGTGTCAACTTGAACAACATATATAAAGCATGAATCAAACTTATAGTACATATATACATAAATTATAAAGTATATATAACTTGATTAAATATATAAATATGAAATAAAAACATGTGTACATTACCTGTGTGTGACACGTAGCTAATGTCACTGATGAGTGAGGACATAAATGGGATTGTGCAACATGAGACAATCCAAAATCCTACAATTACAAAAAAATAAGTGTGAATCGAAGTTGTACATAAATTAGTAAGATACAAATACTTAAAATTAATAAATGAAAAACATACTACATGTATATGTGGTTGAATCTCGGTGACTGGTGGGGCAGAGAATGAAGGACTTCCAATCTCAGTCATACATGAGAGACCCTACAAAATCACAAAAATATGTCAAACACATTATCAATTAAAGTTTATTTTGTTTAAAGTTTAAATGTATCAAGATCAAAGTGCATACCGTGAATGGAGCACTAAGATGTCGAGGTGTCAATGTCATATGATGACGGCTAATGAATGTTGGAGGGTCAACCCTCCTCTGCTCACCGAAAAATCCACATGTTATGACTCATAATTGTATAAATAAGAAATTTAATATTACGCTATATTTAAATTATAATTAAATTTACCTGTGCGGGATGATCATTGTCTACATTGATGAAATCAACATATGATGAGATATCATCTGCGGCATCGCCATGTGCACCACCAGCATCATCACCATATCCACCATGGGCAGCATCAGGATCAGACAGGGGACTCATACATATACCCCCACAGCTCGTGCAAACATGTGCTATGCTAGGGGCAGTCCTTGCCTGGGTCATGTGCTGCAACAAATTGCCCGTAAGGGCACTCAAAGAACCAAGAGATGACTGCACTGCTCTATGATAGACAGGTACAGGAAGTACAGGAGTTTGAAGAGGAATGAGGGGCTCATTGTGCACATGATTTCTAGTTTTTTCACTCAATTTGGCCCCTAGCCTATCCTGTGGCATGCCCCAGCCAACCCCCTGAAATGCTCTCATGTCAAAATAATTGGGTTTCTTACCCAATTCAAACTCAACCCATAATTTCTTCAAAAAATAAAGTGGGACCTCATGATTAGCGTGTGGTGGATGGTCAAATACCATCCACCACCACTCCCAAAAATGCTCTGCTATCCCGGGGTGTCTACACCATCTAATGAAAATGCGTGGCTTCTTGCCAACTATCTGCTCACCCATTGTAGGGTTCAAAAAATAGCGTGCCAAATCATTTTTTGTAATTTTTAACTTATTAACTTCTTTATAAGAGAGGCCATTAGCATAATATACATGCATAGACTCCCTCCACAACTCCAAACTATCAATCTCATAGTCTAATGTCTGTATGGAATCTACTACACCTTGCATGCTATCTGCAAGGCGTAGTAGCTAGACAGACATATATGGATCATGCATAATCATGTTTATGTCTCTCAAGATTTCCTCTACATTTCTCCTAATATTATCTTTGAGCTCTCTAGGTGGAGGAGGAGGTGGAGGTGGAGGGGGGGGGTGGAGGTGGAGGGGGAGGTGGAGGAGGAGGTGGTGGTGCATGCTGCCCTATAAGCTCATCAATGTGAAAATCATCCATACTGTCAATCTGAGTATAAATAAAAATATGATAATTTATAATTAACATACTATAAAATATATTTTACCTTACAACTTGAATGACTTAAATAATCAAAACTTAAGAGGAGAGAGGGGAAGAGAGAGGAGAAAGAGAAGAGAGAGAGAGAGAGAGAGAGAGAGAGAGAGAGAGAGAGAGAGAGAGGAAGAGAGAGGGAGAGAGAGGGAGAGAGAGGAGAGAGAAATAGAGAGAGAGAGTGACAAAGAGAGAAGAGAGAAGAGGAGAGAAGAGAGAGAGAGAGAGAGAGAGAGAGAGAGAGAGAGAGAGAGAGAGAGAGAGAGAGAGAGGAGAGAAGAGAGAGAGAGGAGAGAAGAGATAGAAGAGAGAGGGAGAGAAGAGAGAGAGAGAGAGTGTGTGTGTGTCTGTGTTTTTAAATTTATGTTTTGGTTTAACTAAATTTATGTTTTGGTTTTCTAAATTTATATTTTGATGTTCTAAGTTTAGGGTTTCGTAAATTAACTTTTTATCTAGGTTTACGTTTTTGTTTTATTATCTAGGGTTTTAGTTTTCTATGTAGGGTTTTGCAATGTAATTTTGTATACCTAAATTTTACCAGTTTTCTACTTTAGTACAGTAATTTACTTGAAGTAAATTGAAATAAAAAAGAATTACAACTTTGAAAGATAAAATATAAAATTAAATTTATGCAATAATTTTGAAAATAACATTAAACATAGCATGAACTAAATTTATGTTTTAATTTTCTATTTATTTATATTAAATGATTTTCTAAAATTTGGTTTTCTAAGATAACAAAAAACAATAGTACGTAGAGAGGAGAGAGAAAGAGGAGAGAGGGAGAGAGAGAGAGGGAGAGAGATGAGAGAGAGGAGAGAGAAAGAGAGAGAGGAAGATAGAGAGAGAGTGTTTGTGTTTTTAAATTTATGTTTTGGTTGAACTCAATTTATGTTTTGGTTTTCTAAATTTATATTTTGATTTTCTAAGTTTAGGGTTTCGTAAATTAATTTGTTATCTAGGTTTATGTTTTTGTTTTATTATCTAGGGTTTTGGTTTTCTATGTAGGGTTTTGCAATGTAATTTTGTATATACCTAAATTTTACTACTTTTCTACTTTAGTATGGTAATTTACTAAGGAAATTGAAATAAAAAAGAATTACAACTTTGAAAGATAAAATATAATTAAATTTATGCAATAATTTTGAAAATAACATTAAACTATACATTTTTAAATTAAAAATAACTTGAAACTACACATTTTAAAAAACAAAAATTATAAAAAAATAATAGAAAAGAATAGTACGTACCTGGAAGATGAAAAAAATGGCAAGTGGGGTCGACAGGGGAAGCTAAACCAGGTGCCCGAGCTATACCAAACGTGATTCCATTTTCACTGTGGATGAAAATGACAAGAATTTTGTTTAAAAGAAAAAATATATAGATTTTTAAAACGGGCGCCCGATTTGTTCAAAATGGGTGCCCGATTTGTTCAAATCGGGCGCCCATTTTGAACAAATCGGGTGCTCATTTTGCTTTGGGTGCCCTACCCTAAACGGGTGCCCGATTTTTAAACGGGTGCCCAATTTGAAAATTGCTTCGGGCTCTCGAAGCTAAATGGGCACCCGATTCGTAATTTCGGGTGCCCGATTTGTATTACTTGTTTTCCTCCGCCGCGGACTTTCGCGGAATTGGCCCCCAACTCTGAACACACACCCTATTAAGAATTTGAAGATGATGTAAACTAACTATGACTTTTAGCATTTTTTTGCTAGTCTCTCTCTCCCTCTATGTGTGTGTGTGTGTGTGAACATATATATATAATTTTGAAACTAGTTTGTATCCATTTTTTCTTCTCCTTCAAAAGGTGGTTTGTGTCAAAAGTCATCATTTTTAAGGAGTGACACTGACTTTGATCAGTATAACATTTTTTCTAAAAATGATAAAAAATGTAATTCTTTCAAAGTTAGGTTTTTAATACTAGTATCTAGAGAATCCAACTGGTTTCATTCAATTTGGTTGAATATTTTATAGTTTATTGAGTTATAAAGTGACATTGTCTATAATTTGGACATAGGTTCATTTGGATCGCTCTAACTTGATTTGTATATATCAAAATTCATTTTTTATTTTTTTGATAGAAAGGTAACATAAATACATATTTCCTAGATATTTTTCATATATTTTTCTTCTAATTTACTATTTTTGTAGAAGCATCAAATAGAGAGATAAGATAAAAAATCAAATTAGTGGAAAAACATTTGAAATAATTAGAACGGTCTTTCCACAAGTTAGAAAAATCAACAAAAATAAAGGGGTCATGAATAGCCATCACCTCTAAATAGGAGTATAAATTATCTTGTTCAAATATTGGCCACAACACACTATCTTCCTTTAGCATCTCAAAATGGCTAGGATCTAATTTAATAAAGTCTCCACCCATGGTGGGCCAAGGATCAATAGTGAAAATAACTTTCTTAGAATAGGAAAATTAGGAAAATTTTAGATGGTGTGCTCTCGATAAAATGTCAAACTTTAATGACCTTGAAAAATTTATCCCTTGTGAAAGAGGAAAGGATTTTCCCAATTTGAGTAATGATGAAGGTGGTAGATGGGAAATGAATGAATCATTATTAAACTGGAAACCCACATATTATCACTCCACAATTGAAACTTGATCTTTTAATATCATTTTGTAAATATCACCTAAGAGATCATGCACAGAGATCCAAAACCTTCAAATTATTAGATAAGGCACCCAAATGGGTTATCTTGTTAACTTATCTATTCACTTATTACAAGTTATGAATTAATTTCTATAATAGTACTCCAAGTTGGCAAGAAAGCACTAGGAATAAAAAAAATAATCTCTCATGGGCCAACTAGGGAAAGATTTACAATAAAAAATCATGATGACATTTCTAAAGTTCTATCAAGAATAGTTCCATCACACCCTATATCCATAGCCAAATATACCTTTTTATATCATAACCACATAGACATAAATTATTGGATCCCTAGATTAATAATGTAGGCTAGTATTATCTTCCCTTTTTTCTCATCATGATGCCTCCCCCTTCCACCTAACCTATATTCCCTTCCAATAAGCCATCCGAGTCTAATTTAAGAAAATAAATGTCATGGTGGACTATACAAATAAAAAAGGGTAGAGAGGCAAAGCTGGAGAGAGTCTTAGAAATCTCCCAATCCTTAGCAATTTTGATTTCTAGAAGTGAAGGAGGCTTCCTATGTTTTTGAGAGGAGAATAACCTGATATTATCCTTTATGTCATGAATGATATATTGAGGTAAGAATTTGCATAGAGTTTTATTCTCTCTAAAAACTCTTTTATTACATTCTTTCCAAAAACCCCAACATGTATTGTAAAAATCCTACCACAAAAGCTTAAAAAGTAAGGGATGGATGAACATGCCAATATAGAAATGAAACAATAGCTTAGGATCTTTGTTTTTATACCTACATAGAAAGTATAATCCTATAACCTTTTGTCTAACATTTGAAGAGTAATCAAAATATAATAACAAATGATTGATACTTTCTCCATCTTTTTCACATAGAAGCAATGTTTAACTAATTACATACCTCTTTTCTATAGATTATCATTGGTAAATATCTTATAAAAAGTTGTCCAAAAAAAAAACTTTAAGAATGGCTTTGGATCTCCTAAATAAATCCACTTGAATAAAGAAGCCCATGCCAGGAGGTTGGACCCAAATTTAATGAATTATTTCTTATCACGCTCGAATATCTTGGGAATGAAGTCTACAAAATATTTGTTTATTTAAGATGAAGAGAACCTTTATAGAAAAAAAAACAAAATAGAGTGATATAACAATTATGAACCACTTTTATATGAAGAAGGAGACAAAGAAGTGTCTGAATAATCCATTTTAAAAACACCAGGTCTCCTAGTAAGATCCAATTTGATAGTAGAAAAAAATGAATGGAATTCCAAAGGAATAGAAGAGACCTAAGGATCATTCTATAAATTGACTATTCTACCATTTCAAAGATTTCAAAGCACCAATTTTCTAAAGAGGGTTTAGTTTTATAGATGTTTTTATAGATATGAGTGTTAGGAATAGTCCCAAGAGATAACTACGAGGGGGGGGGGGGGGGTGAATCAGTTATCTACTAGTTTCAATTCTTTATCCAATTAAGTATACTTAAACATTAACCAAAAACACAATGAAAGAACACTTGAACACACCAATATTTTGGTTACGTGGAAACCCAAATAGGTAAAAATTTCGGTGGGAATTGACACCCACTAATAAATTGCACTAGTGTATAATGATCCTTGTTAGAAGATCTTACAATCCTATTAGGAGTTGATCTTTACAATGCAATAAGTACAATGACCTGAACAAAAGGTCAGACCCTGTTAGGAGTTTTTTATGATTGACCCTGTTAGGGGTGAGGATGCACTGTCCGAGAGTTCACTGCTCAAAGGGGTGAAGGCTACAACCTTCTGAATAACAAATACACACTTTATCTAGATCTTGGTGAACTGTGCTTAGAACTGCTATCTAAATTAGTTCCAATGAATAGCATATACTCTTTACTTAGTCACATAGACCTTCTACTGATGGCTCAACACTTCACACTCTCTGCTCTGCTTTTCACATCAACTTGGAACCATACTTAGCAATCACAAATGACTGCCTATAAATATCTTTCTTCTAAATGATATAATCAAGTTGGCCTATTAGAATCATCTTGAAATTATATTAGAGAAATAATAACATTCTCTAATAACATCTTAGTTGGCTCTACTAAGCATGCAACACAAATTGGGACCTCTCCAAATGAATAAGTGTAGGAGCACGCTACAACCTATCGGCTCTACCAATTTAATTGATACTTTCTCCTCAAGTTGAATTACATCATGTGCTCTTAGCCAAATATTTTTAAATCCTCTCCAATCACTAATCTAAAGGTGCATACCGAAATGATAGGCGCAACTCCTGTACTGATAAAATCTTTGTTATCTCTTTTGGATAAACACAAGAAATCACAACTGGTGAATAGCGACTGCATAACTTCACTTCTAATGATCATCAAACTCTGTGTCCATGAATGTAACATCACTAACATGTCTCCATCACATATCCAAATGCACAAGGCTACATGATAATTATATGGACAATCACTCATAGAACACTTCCTGTAACTCTATCAGGAACACTATTGACACAAGCTGCTACATAATTATTTGTACTAACAATTAACCTCTGCATCTATGATATCATGCTGATAACATGTCCATGCTTCATATACTCAAATCTTACTGCATAAGTCTTCCACGCATGCTACTTACCATATGTTTTCATTAATGACAAACATACAGTTAGTATTGGCTTGCTGGAAAATCTCCAACAATCTCCCCCTGTGGCATTGATGGCAACATATGGAATGAAAAACACCACCAATCCAAATGAAAAATTCTTTTATAACATTCTCCATTTCCTCATCAAAACTCCCCCAAGGATGAATCCTCCATCTGCTGCAATATTCTTGACCATTCTCCATTTCCTCAACTAAATTGCTTCCATGACTGAATACTACTCCCTCTTAATATATTAATTCTATATGTTCTCCCCCTTTAATACTATTTTTCATGACTATATACTACTCCCCCTTTGACATCAATGGAAAATGGTGCCAAACATTTTAAGCACTGGTACTACTCCTAAAGTAGAGTAGTCAACCATCCATCAGTTCTTGAGGACTAATGCTCTTTCTTCTTTCTTTAAGCAAAATTAGGGAAGGGAAATACTCCTAGCTTCTCCCTGAGATAATCAAAAGTATTCTTTGGCAATGACTTTGTGAATATGTCTGCTAATTGATCTTTAGTACTCACATAGTCCAACTTAACTTCTTTCTCTACCACTTTCTCTCTTAGGAAGTGATACTTAATTTCTATGTGTTTTGTCTTTGCATGCATCACAGGGTTCTTTGACACGTTGATAGTGCTAGTGTTATCACAATGAATAACAATAGGATAATCAATATGAATTCCAAAATCCTTTATCATCTACTTGATTCAAACAATTATAGAACAATTCAAGGCTACTGCAACATACTCTACTTTTGTTGTTGATTGAGAAATACAATTTTGCTTCTTGCTTGTCCAAGTGACAAGTCTATCACTAAGAAATATTGCTCCTCCTGATGTACTCTTTCTATCATCAACGCATCCTACCCAATCTCCATTTGTATATACATGAAGCTCAACATTTTTTGAATTAGGATACCACAGACCATAATTTATCGTGCCCTACAAATATCTAAATATTCTCTTTACTGCCATGAGGTGGCTTTTTTTAGGCTCTGCTGCAAATCTTCCAACTATGCCAACTGCATTAGAAATATCAGGTCTAATTTGAGTAAGATATATGAGTTTACCAATCATAGACTTGTACAATGTTATATCTACTACTGGTGAATTATCTTCTTTTGTAATCTTGCATCCTGTTATCATAGGTGTGCCCATTAGCTTATAATTATCCATCTTGAATTTCTTTAATATCTCTTTCACATACTTGGACTGATTAATGAAAATACCTTTCTCTTTCTGCTGCACATTTAATCCCAAAAAGTATTTGATAGGTCCAATCATGCTCATCTCAAATTTTCTTTACATCTCCTTAGAAAATTATGCACTAAGTTTGTCATTACCCCCAAAGATAATGTCATCAACAAATATGACTACAAGAAGTAAACCTTTAGGTGTCTCTGTTATGAATAGATTACAATCTGCTGCTCCTTTCTTGAATCTAATTTTAGTTAGATATCCATCAAGTCTCTCATACCATGCTCTATGGGCTTGCTTAAGTCCATAGAGGGATTTCTTCAATCTGCATAACATATCAAGTCTATCTGATAGGGTGAATCCTTTTGGCTGCTCAATGTATACTTCTTCTTTTAACTCTCCATTCAAGAATGCTGCCTTAACATCCATCTGATAGAATTTTAAGTTTTTGACTATTGCATAAGCTAGAAATAATTTAATGACTTCTAATCTACTCACAAGTGCAAATGTGTCTGAATAATCAATACCTTCTCTTTGTACATATCCCTTACATACTAACCTTGCTTTATTCCTTACTACTATGCCATCTTCATTCATCTTATTTCTGAATATCCACTTTGTTCCAATCACATTCTTATCACTAGGTTTTGGGACCAGTTCCCAAGTATCATTCTAAATAATCTGATCTAGTTCTTCTTTCATAGCATCATGCCAATTTGAATCATTACATGCATCTTCAACACTTAAGGGTTCAATTTGAGATAGTAAACATACCACTTCATTGTCTGCTAAATTATTTTCTTTTGATCTTGTTGTGACTTTGCCGCTCTGATCTCCAATGATGTCATCCTTAGAGTGATATCTAGATGTAAACTTTGGAGCTTTAGGTGATGCTATCTCATCTACCTTCTGAGTTTCTTCTTCACTTGTTTTAGGGTCATTGGATAATACATCAATACTGTCAAACATTTCTTCAACTATTGTCTCACTAGTGGAAGGACTAGGTTCTTCTTCAATCAAAGGTGCATAATCATGATATCTTTCTTGAACCATAATCTTTTCATCAATCTTAACATGAGGACTTTCAATGATCTTCTTCAATCTCAAGTTAAAACATCTATAACCTTTGTTTTTAGTAGAGTAACCAAGGAAAATACCTTCATCACTTCTTGCATCAAAATTTCCTATTGCTTCATCCCTCTTGATGTAGCACTTACTTCCAAATATTCTGAGCTATTTCACTATGGGAAAATTACCAAACCATAGCTCATAAGGTGTCTTGTCTGCACCAGGCCTTAATTGTATTCTATTGATAGTATAGACTGTTGTATTGACGACATCTCTCCAATAGGTGTGTGCAACTTTTCCTTCAATCATGATGGTGTGTGCTATATCAAGGATGATCCTATTCCTTCTCTCTACAATCCCATTCTGCTGAGGGGATCTAGGGGCACTCAATTGTCTCTTTATGCCATGTTCTTCATAGTAATCATAGAATTTGTTAGAGGTGAATTCTCCTCCTCTATATGATCTTAGACACTTTAATTATCTTTAGTCCAGATTAATTCTTAACCTTAGCTTTGAATATTTTGAACTTATCAAATGCAAGTTTGACTTATCTTTTAAGAATGCAACCTGCATCATTCTAGAATAATCATCAACAAAAAAAATGAAATACCTTTCACCATAGTATGACCTTTTTTGAGTTGGTCCACATAGGTTTGTATGAATCAAATCTAACTTGTTCTCTGCTGAATTATTCTTGCTTCTAAATGAATTCCTCACATGTTTTCCCATCACACATTCCCTGAAAATAGTAGATCAACTGGCTTTGCTATGCTAGGTAGATCTCTTGCTGCCTTCACATTCCTTATCTTTACTATGTTATCAAAATTGATATGACATAGTCTTTTATGCCATAGACATCTATCATCAACTTTAGCAACAAAATAACTTGCTTCTAGTTTAAGGTGAAAAACATTACCTTTAGTCTTTGAACCTGATGCAATCATAACACCATCTTTGTTGTTAATGATTCACTTGTTGTCTTTGAACTCCAATTGATAACCTTTTTCAAGCAACTGTCCAACACTAAGAAGGTTATGCTACAGACCATCTACATAGAGAACATCATCAGTTTTGTTCTTTCCATCCAATATGATAGCTCCTCTACCAATGATAGGTTAGTGTTATCTCCAAATCTAACCATGCCACCTTTGTATTTGTCCAGATGAATAAATCTATCTTTATCACCTATCATGTGATGTGAACATCTGCTATCTATAATCCAATCTATCCTTATGTCTGCTTGTGAGATCAATGCTAACTCTTGTTCCTTTTTATCATCTTCTCGATCCATTTCATGATACATCTTCTCCATAATAGCAATGAATCCAATTTCATCTTTAGCTGAATCCTCATCAGATACTCCATCTCCAACATAGTAACATTCATTTGAATACTTAGGCTTATAGTTATTCTTGAACTTCTTAACTCTTGTGGGCCACTTAGATGCAAAGTGACCAATCTTATTACATGAAAAGCATTTGAATGGAAATTGACCTTCATATTTACCTTTTCCTTTCTTTTCTCTTTTAGCAATCATAGAAGTGAAATAATCTAATGCTTTCTCTTCATCATCATTATCAAAATTACTAGAAGTGTTTGTAGATTTATTACCATGGACTGATGCTTTGAAGGCTGTCTCACTCTTAGGTTTTGTCTTCAACCTTGAAATCTAAAAAGCTAAAATTTTGCTGATCAAGGTCTCTCTCTTGAAATTTTTGGTAAGCTGCATGGTCTCATCAAGGATGTTGATCTTGTTTTCATACTCTTCTGTAAGAGTAGTCATCAACTTATCCATAATGTCTTCCTCCACGATCTCTCCACCATTGTTCCTGATTCCAACAACTGCTTCATTAATCCTTTGGTTGTAAGCTCTGATGTCTTCTTTAGGTAGAATCTCTAATGCATTGTATCTTTTCTTCCATGTCTTTTTGCACACATTCTTTTCTTGTGTATCTCCTTCAAACATGTCTTCTAATTGCTTCCATATCTTGTAGGCTGTGTCTACTTTCTTTATTTCTGAAAACTCACTATCAGATAAGGCACTAATAAGGGATTCCTTTGCTATTGCATTCTAATGGAATAGCTCCTTTTGCTTGCTAGTAGCATTATCCTTTGCAAGGTCTTTTAGAGAGGGGATCTTAACTTCTTTGATAGCCACTTCAAAAAATTCAAAAGAAATTCACTGCAAATGTTTCACCATTTTGTTCTTCCAATCAAGATAATTCTCTCCATCAAACTTAGGACTATCTTTTCTAAAGAATGCCATCTGATCAACCTCAAGTTGTTAAAATTTCTCTTTGAGGCACTTGGCTATGATACAAATTGTTAGGAATAGTCCCAAGAGATAATTGAGAGGGGGGGGGGAGGAATCAGTTATTTACTAGTTTCAATTCTTTATCCAATTAAGTATACTTAAACATTAAGCATAAATACAATGAAAGAACACTTGAACACAACACCAATATTTTGGTTACGGGGAAACCCAAATAGGTAAAAACCCCAATGGGAATTGACACCCACTAAAAAACTGCACTAGTGTATAATGATCCTTGTTAGAAGATCTTGCAACCCTTTTAGGAGTTGATCTTTACAATGCAATAAGTATAGTTACCTAGTCAAAAGTTAGACCCTATTAAGAGTCTTTTATGATTAACCCTGTTAGGGGTGAGGATGCATTGTTTGAGAGCTCACTGCTCAAAGGGGTGAAGGCTGCAACCTTCTGAATAATAGATACACACTATATCTAGATCTTGGTGAGCTGCGCTTAGACCTACTATTTGGATTAGTTCCAATGAATATAATATACTCTTTACTTAGTCACATTGACCTTCTGCTGTTGGCTCAACACTTCACATTCTCTTCTCTGCTCTTCACATTCAACTCTAAACCATACTTAGCAATCACAAATGATTGCCTATAAATATCTTTTCTCTAAATGATATAATCAAGTCATCCTATTATAATCATCTTGAAATTATATTAGAGAAATAATAACATTCTTCAATAATATCGCAGTCATCTCTACTAAGCATGCAACACAAATTGGGACCTATCCAAATCAATAAGTGTAGGCGCACACTACACACTGTCGGCTCTACCAATTTAACTGATACTTTCTCATCAAGCTCAATTACATCACACACTCTTAACCACACATTATTAACTCCTCTCCAATCACTAATCCAAAGGCACATACCAAAATGATAGGTGTAACTCCTGTACTGATAAAATCTCTATTGGCTCTTCTGGATAAACACATGAAACTACAACTAGTGAATAAAGACTGCATAAATTCACTTCTACTAATCATCAGACTCTGCATCCATGAATGTAACATTACTAACATGTCTCCATCACATATCCAAATGTGCAAGGCTCCATGCTAACTGTATAGACAATCACTCATAGAACACTACTTGTAACTCTGTCAAGAACACTACTGACACAAGCTACTACATAACTATTTGTACTAACAATTAACCTCTACATCCATGATATCATGCTGATAACATGTCCATGCTTCATATAATCAAAGCTTATTGCATAAGTCTTCCACGCATGCTACTTACCATATGTTGTCATCAATGACAAACATACAGTCAGTACTGGCTTGCTAGAAAATCTCCAATAGTGAGAACTAGAAGGCAATGGGTCCTTATTGAGAAAGTAGCTTCCTTCCCTACCCCGCAACTAGTTCTCTCATAACCCTCAACCAACCAAAGGGAACCATAATAGTTCTCTCTCTTACTTTGGAGAGAAGAGAAAGATTTAGGGTGTTATAGTTTCTGACATTTAGGCCCTTGACTCCTTACTTAAGAAAATAGTCCTTCAATCCCTTAGGGATTATCTTGACTAGAGGACCCTTCTTTTGAATCTACTATAAATTCTTCGACCATGAAGAAGGAATGTTGAAAAGATATATAAGATAGATATAAGAACTTTGGAGAGAGGCTTAAGCAATTGGAGCTTCCTATCATTACTTAGAAGAACTACTTTCTAGCCAATACAATTTTTTTTTGTTCTAATAGATAAGAAAAATAATATTATCTAATTCTAGTTAAAGGCACATCTAAATAAGAAGTAGGAAGAATGGAGATCTACTGGACTTTTATAACTATTATACACTGAATTTGTGCCTCTGATCTCAAGCTCTCGTAGTCTTGATAATCCAGTATAACATGGGAATCATCTCAAGGTTGTGGGACCTTTTGCTAACCGAGATGAGACCTCTAGATTCTAGGCTAGTTCCTCTTGGATAATCACCCTGATTTACTTTTAATAGGAAAGTAAAATTTGAGGGAAAGGGATAGAAGGAGTGCATAAAAGGGAAATGATATGAAGCAAATCTACCTACTAGGTGATGCACCGAAACTAGGGTTTGGATCTCAGAATAGAGGAATGAAACCAGTGACAGACTTAGGTCTAGGAGATCACAGCTTACTGAATAGGCTTGCATGAGTATTTCATTAGAGGGCCTAAAAATTAGACAAATTATGACCTGCAAGAAGACATTCTCTTCAGCAAAAGGACACATGAATGAGACAAAATGACAGGGGCTGAAGGGTACCCACAACCTCACTCAAATCAAATCAAACATAGTAGTGCACAAATAAGCTGAAAGTAAAGGGGATTAGGAAAAGTTAAGTATCATTGAAAGCATTCATAAACCTCAATCCAATAAGAGACAAGCCAAAAAGAAGAAGAAGTATAGGGACATAAACATGTCACAGAATACTTTGCAGCATTTGTATTATCAATGAGAACTTACAAGATGTGAAAAACCAGAGAGCAAAAATGCTACAGATAGTTCTCCAAGAAAAGACTTTATCTTTTTACAAAATGTGAATTCTGAGCTCAAAAGCTCCAAAAAAATAATATATACAACCTTGCACGCAGGCAGGAATAAAAAATATCTCAATTAGGGCTACAGAGGTTTACAATAAAATATCCAACCCTAATTCAATCCAATCTAGCCATAAATGTACATGAAAATATCCCAGCAGATCAGATATATTTTGTTTGTGTGTTCACTTCATGTTTATTCCTGCAAAAATCTAGCCACCATGATCCATGTACCTTCCTGCAACTCGGGCTCGCCATAATTGCACAAATCTGATACTATGAGATATTTGAATTTAAAAATTGATATAATGGTCAGAGGCGGTGCATAAATTTCCCTTCGACGGTCAGTATTCAAAAATTGATCTTACTTTAAAGCATGACCTTTAGATCCTTCCATCTTTACCCGGGCTCGGCACTTGACTGCAAAACTAACTCGGTATTCACCCCAAGTTTCAATTTTCCTTTTGTCGCTGAATCACTTAACTTTTTAACTAACCTCAGCTCTTCCTGGTGATTACATGACTGAAGCCACAAAATTGGGTCCACCTTGCCACCTATCATTCTCTTATTCATTCTTGACTGCTTTGTAAGCATACACCTCAGCGGGCTCTGACACGGTCCCATTGCAACTTAGATTCCCATCCAACGTGGTCACATGATCGCAAAGGCAAAGAATATTCCTTGCGAACACATCACCACCATAGATCTCTTTTCTTTTGGTACCCCACTAACATGTCTAAGAAATCTGGCCCCACTGAAAGATAATCCAACTCAACACATGGACCAATGAGAAATGAGCATGTCAGTGAATGAGGACCCACCCGACAAAGGTGTGACAGTGGAATAAAATCAACGGTGGGTGCATGATCGCAAAGGCAAGGAATATTCCTTGCAATCATGCAACAATTGTTAGATCTCTTGCTGGGAAGTCTGCTGGGCCCACTCTGACAGATTGGAACAAGTCATTACCTCTGGCCAATGAGAAACTTCCATATTAGAATACATGGCACTAGACCCACCAAAGCTTTGAAGTGTTGCAGAGAAGGAAAGATCAATGGTTGTCGTGATTTCACAAGGCTCTGACAGATCCTTTGTGAAATCACAGCAGTCATTGATCATCTCAAACGGGACTCCACAAATTTCCTGTCACATGATGTTAACCGATGACTGCAAACCATCACCACCGAAACCGTTGACGGTTTGTCGCATGATCGCATGCGGCCAGGAAGGCCCATGCGATCATGCGACCAACCGTAAGGTGTTAGTCACCGACCGCCACCGTGCTGTTCACTTGATTGCTTACTATTTGTCACATGATCACATGCGGCCAAGAAGGCCTATGTGATCATGCGACCAACTGTGTGATGCTAACTGATGACTGCTTACCGCTTGTCTTGACTACCGAAAAAGAATGACAGGGAATTTTTTGGCAACATTTTGGCAACCTCTGCGGGATGTCAGCCTGCTAGACATTTAGACCAGTTGCCTTGACAAAATCCATTGGGCATGGGGTCATTACTGAACACAAAACTTTGACAGAGGGATGAAACTGGACCAGAAGGACAACTATGCTCGAGCACTTCTTGAAAAAAAAAAAAGGGAAAAACTAAACTAGAAAGCTAGAAGAAAGTAGGAAAAATATTTACAAGGATTTACAAGAAGGACCTACAGAGAGGGATTAACCTCAAAGCAAGGCTTCAAGTGGAAAACATTTACTGAGATTGGCAGGGTAGCTCCTTCAAGGGTTGAAAGCTGAAAAGTGTTAGATCCTCTACACTCTGTTATAACAAATGGCCCACCCCAAAAAGAATCAAACTTTGTGTGCTTGCCAGGTTTTGACCTGAACTCATCCCATTTGAGAACTACATCTCCAACCTTGAAGTCTTTTCCCTTGGCTCTCTTATCAAAGCTTCTCTTTGTTTGACTCTGATGGAATGCCATATCCTGCAGTGATTTATCTCTTATCTCTTCTAGCTCCATCAACTGGGCATATCTGATTTTCATAGGATCACTCTCTTCAAACAAGGCATACTGAGTGGCCAAGTCCAAAGCTAGTAATTCAGTTGAAATAGATAACTTAGCCTCTCTTCCATACACCAACATGTATGGGGAGTTACCAATAATTTTCTTTGGAGTAATTCTATCTAACCACAAGGCAGATTTCAATTTAGTATGCTAGTCCCTCTGACTGTCTTGCAGGGTCTTTTTGATTATTCTAATCAGATTCTTATTTGTTGATTCTGCCAAACCATTCCCCTGAGGATAGTAATTGGAACTTATATTCAGATAAATGCCCTTCTTGACTGCCCACTCTGAGACTTTGAGGCCTGTAAATGCTAATGCATTGTCTGAAACTATAGAATCTAGAATGCCAAATCTATGAATGATGTCATCATAAAACTTAAAATAACACTCTCATTAGCTTCTTTTAAAGAAACTGCTTCTGTCCACCTAGTGAAATAATCAGTTGCAGTGATTATCCACTTGTGTCCTGCACTAGATGGAGGGTTAATCATGCCAATGAAATCTATACCCCACTTCATGAAGGGCTGCTCTATTTTGACTGGCTGTAGGGGTAGAGCTGCAAATCTTTCTTTCCCTGTAAAAATAGCACATTTGATGCATCTTCTAACATAATCATGACTATCTTTGAAGATAGATGGCCAATAGTATCCAGCCCTCATGATCTTAAAAGCTATAGTCCTAGGAGAGAAATGGCCACCAGAAGCTCCATCATGAAACTCAAATAAGACATCTGCAACCCTTTCTGAATGTATGCATCTTAGAAGGACACCATTGTGATCCTTTCTGAAAAGAATTTCATCTATCAACACAAAAGGAGCATATTGTAGCCTGTAATACCTCATTTTTGTTGAATCTAGGCCTACAAGACATTGTCCTATCTTCAAATAATTTATCATATTAGGCAACCAGCTAGCTGCCTTGGCTTGCTCTCTTGTATAATGCACCACCAGAGATGCACCTATATATTCCAATTTCTTTGAACTTCCATCTTTTGCCAGATGCTCACAAAGACCTCTTCCTCTAACCAGCTTGGTAATCTAAATATCTATGTCATATTCCATCACCTTAGTGATCCAACCAGCTCTTTTTTCATTTAGGTCCTTAGAAAGCAAAAATTCCTTGACACTTGGATGAGTAACCATCAAATGCACCTTGCTATGAGTCAAAAAATGTCTGAATTTTTTGAGGCTCTTTACTACAGCAAGAACATGCTTTTCTACAAAAGAGTATCTTTGTTCATACTCTTCTAAACCTTTGCTAAAGAAAGAAATAGGTTGCTCCAATCCTTCAGTATTTTCTTGAGTCAACATTGCAGATATGGCATCATGACCCCCATAAGCATAAAGGATAAAATCCTTACTGAAGTTTGGGTTTAGGAGAGCAGGAGCTTCTGTTAAGGCTTCTTTAATAGCTTGGAAGTTAACCTTTCCTTCTTTGGTCCAACTAAAGACTGAACCTTTCCTCAACATGGCTATCAAAGGCTTGAGTAACTCTGCAATGTTAGGCAAGAATCTCCTAACAAAGTTAATCTTTCCTATGAAAGATTGGAGACCTTTCTTGTGATGTGATAATGGTAGTTCTTAGATGGCTGCAATTCTCTCAGGATCCACTATAATTCCTTCTTTGGATACTACATATCCCAATAGTTTTCCTTCATGAACTGCAAACACACATTTCTTGGGATTAAGGGATATCCCAAATTCTCTGCATCTTTCAAAAATTCACCTCAAATGCTTAATATGGTCTACTGCATGCTTTGAGTAGACAGTTATGTCATCCAGGTAGACCAACACAAACCTGTACATGAGGCCCTTAAAGGCCATATCCATTGCCTTTTGAAATGTAGCACTTGCATTTGACAAACCAAAGGGCATCTTCTAATATGCCATGGTTCCCCACTTAGTTGTAAATGCAGTCTTATATTGATCCTCTTCTTTCACTAAGATTTGATTATATCCTGAATAGCCATCCAACAATGAGAATCTCTCGGATCCAGAGACTCATTATAGAATTTGTTCCATAGAGGGTAGTGGATGGCGGTCTTTTAATGAGGCTCTGTTCAAATCCCTGAAATCAACACACAACCTTAGCTCCCCATTCTTCTTCCTGACAGGAACAAGGTTGGAAAACCAATTAGTATGTTTGATGGGGTAGATGATGCCACTTTCTATCAATTTGAGTACTTCCTTATGCATAAGTGGTTCGAGCTTGGGATTAACAGGCCTTTGCTTTTGCCTCACTGGTTTAGCATTAGGCTCCAATTCAATAGTGTGCTAAGCAAGGGTAGGATCAAAACCCTTGAGGTCTTCATATCCCCATGCAAAAACATCACTGAATTCTCTGAATAATTTAGTGTAAGCTTGCTTTTCTGAATTAGTGTTTACTTTTCCAAATTGTAGGCTCTTACCTGGCTCCAACTCTAATTCAGCACAATGTTCCTGTTGGACTACTAGGCCAGCTTTGTTTTTCTTAACTTCATCATCTTTGTTGAAGATAGTCTCTAAGGTGACAAGACCCTTAGGCATCTTATTAGATCTAAGTTGTATCACTTGATCACCATAGCTCTGTGATAATCTCTTTTGATTGTGCCTTGAAAAGACATCTTCTTCAAACAAGAACTACAGAATTTGTTCATCATTGTCGAACACTTGCCAACTAATATTATTATTTGGAATTGAAGGTCTGACAATAATCTTGATGTGCTGCTAATCTACCTCTTTTGAAATGCTATTGGGGATGTCAAATTGAGATCCAATAGCAGCTAACCTATCAGCATTTTGATTTAATTTTCTAGGGATAGCAACGATATTGAAAGCATGGAAATCTTCAATTGCATCCCAAACTCTATGTTTGTATGCTTTCATGACATCATTTTTGGTTGCACTCATCCCTCTTACTTGGCTGACAACAAGTTCACTGTCACCATATACTTTTAACACTTTAAGCCCTCTTTTCCTAGCCCATTCTAGTCCATGAACCAGACTTTCATACTCTGTAGTGTTGTTGGTGTAGGAAAAATTGAATCTAAAGGCAGTATAATACCTTTCTCCTTTTGGGGACACCAGCATAGCACCTCCACTAGAACCATGTCTACTTCTAGCTCCATCAAAAAATAGCTCCCAGACCTGACTATCCCGATCATCCAAATCAGTGTATTCTTTGAGAAGGCTTGGTTCTATAGCTCCACTTTCTTGAATCAAATAACTCCCCAAACTAAAATCCCAAACAAGACTCTCTTGGATCTCTGAGGTTCTTTCATCTAGGAGAATATCAGGGATGTTCTCAATTTTGGTGCTTGCTTCACTAGTGGTTGGGAAATCATTGTCATCAAATATAGGACAATTAGTATTGATGGAGTTGGACACATATGGCTCTATATGATGTATTGCTAAGGCTTCTGATTTAATGGTGACTTTGGTACCATACCTTGTATGAAAGAGCATGTGAGACCAGTCGGAAGAAAGATAACCTCCTATCTTGGCTGTGAACTCCCTTGAGAGACATATGGCAAACAATGCAGGGAGATCTATGATATATATGTCAAGGAGAATGGAAAAATTAGGACTAGCATGGAGAATTAGACTAGTATCCTTGGCCACACCTATAATACTGACTGAGGATCCATCAAGTTGTGTAACCTTCTTTTGGAAGGGTTCATATTTAAGTCCTAATTGATCAGCCACTTTCTTGGGCATTGCAATTCTAGTAGCTCCACTATCTACCATACAATTATGCACTAAAGATTTCCCAATAATTAAAGATACATAAAAGGGAGGTGGATTTAAATTCCTACCTTGCATGGTACTGGCCTTGGAGTTGCTAGTTGGAGTCTCCTTTTCTTGATCAGTGTTGACCAACACTGGTTTTGCAGTCTCTTTTGTAGGTTGAGGATTTGCTGCCTCCCTCATGGCCTTCTCCAAAATTTCAGGTTGTCCTGGAATAGACAAAGAGTCCCACATAGACATGGTGACATTCACCTTCTTCATGTTGTCTACAATATTGTAAGGTGCCACAGTGTGTACCCTTTGTTGTGCTTTTTCCATGATGGGTTCTGGCTCTTTTGGAACTTGGCCCTCTTTGCTTGTGCCGACAAGGACCTCCTTGGATGTGATAGGGGTAGTTTGCTGTAGTGGCTCTACAGATGTATTGGCCTTAGCACCAGAATCTGCTCTCTCTATGTCTTGGGCTCTCCTCTTTGCTCTTGTGTAGGCAACAAAAGTAGCTTCATCATTGACTCCATTGAAATCTGGTTGCTCCCAATTGAAAAGAGCAGTCTCATTCTCTTGTGTTTCTTGTTGAGGAACTGTCCCACTAGAAGGAGCTTCTGTTTGAGCTTGTGAAGCATTTTGAACCATTAGTGCTTGGTTCATCCATCCATTAGAACACGTAGCCTAAGTGTGAGGCTGATTGCAAGGGAAACACCATTCATTACCCATGGCCATATTGTTTTGACTAGGAACCATATCCCTGACTGGGTTTATGGAATTAAGAGGTGCAGGGTTATATGGTTGGAATGGTCTTTGATTAAAATTTTGTCTTTGCCCTTGATAGCCTCCTTGGTATGGTGGCCTATTTTGTTGATAAGGCTGTCCTTGATTTTGGTATTGCTGATTAGGACTTTGGCCTTGTGATTGTAAGGGTGGCCTAATGCCTTGGTTTTGTTTCTTCAAGTTTGTGACCTCTTTGGTTAGAGTCTGCAGCAAGTTTGTCATTTCTTGTATACTAGTTTGCTGATTACTCCTCACCTCTTGCAACTCTTGGGAGAAATTTGTTGCAGCATGTTCCTGACCACTGGTACTAGCTTGAGGTGCTAAAATTGTGGGAATAGGGGTAAATGGGGGTACTTATGTAGGTGCAATGGGCTGAAGACTAGGAAAGATAGGCATGGGAGGTCTTCTCTATATCATGCCTTCTTGGATCAAATAATTTTCAGCCCTCACAACAGTGTCAAAAGCTTGGGGTAAAGTGGTACCACCCATAGACAGGATCATGATAGAAATTTGGTTATTTAGACTTTGCAAGTAGTATAGGAAGGCATGGTCAGCTGATGGCCTTACAGAGATTGGGATTCTATTCCATGTTTTAAGGAATCTACTATTATAATCTATCACTTTCTCTTGAGGGTCTCTCTTTATAGTTGTTAATTGCTTAACTAGAGACAAATTATCTGATTTATCCTTAAAATGCTTGCTTAATGCATCCCCTAATTCATCCCATGAAGTAATAGAACCAACAGTTAAAGTTCTAAACCACTCTATAGCCTTACCTTTCAGAGATGCTGCTAATAATTTGGTGGCCACATCCTCTTGAGTAATGTTGTGTATGCTGCAGATGGTGGTCACATCTCTTATGTGTTCAAAGGCTGTTGTCTGTCCCTCCCTTGTGAAATCAGGTATACTCTTTAATGCCACCAAGGGCACATCATGATGCACTACAAAATTTAATGGGCTCCCCTGATTGAAAGGTGCAAAGGCAAAATTTCTAGCCATTGTAGGAGGTGTAACCTGAAGATTAACAACTATATGAGCTGTATTTGCCAGATTTGGATCTTCTTCTTCTTCTAGATCTCTGGTCAGAGATCTGCCTCTTCTTTTGAAATGAAAGAGGAGAGGTCTCCTCTTTGAAGTATCAGGAGGTGTAGATTGGACTCTTCTTGCAGGAGATTCTCTTAGAGTTGTCCTGCCTTTGTAGCTTCTTTTCGAGGGCAACTTTGAAAATTTAGCAGGCTTTGAGCTTCTAGTCTCGATCTTTCTCATAAAACTTAAACAAGGTTAGCCTGAATCTTTGAAACTAGTGGAGTCACCAGATATACTTGATAGAATAACCTCTAAAGGTTTGTATTATGCAATCTGTATATCAGAGATGACACAATCTTCAACAACTGAACTAATTCGGTATTCACCCCAAGTTTCAATTTTCCTTTTGTCGCTGAATCGCTTAACTTTTTAACTAACCCCGGCTCTTCCTGGTGATTACACGACTGAAGCCACAAAATTGGGTCCACCTTGCCATCTGTCATTCTCTTATTCATTCTTGACTGCTTTGTAAGCATACACCTCAGCGGGCTTTGACACGGTCCCACTGCAACTTAGATTCCCATCCAACGTGGTTGCATGATCGCAAAGGAAAAGAATATTCCTTGCGAACACATGACCACCGTAGATCTCTTTTCTTTTGGTACCCCACTAACACGTCTAAGAAATCTGGCCCCACTGAAAGATAATCCAACTCAGCACGTGGACCAATGAGAAATGAGCATGTCAGCGAATGAGGACCCACCTGACAAAGGTGTGAGAGCAGAATAAAATCAACGGCGGGTGCATGATCGCAAAGGCAAGGAATATTCCTTGCGATCATGCGACAACCGTTAAATCTCTTGCTGGGAAGTCTGCTGGGCCCGCTCTGACAGATTGCAACAAGTCATTACCTCTGGCCAATGAGAAACTTCCATATTAGAATACATGGCATTAGAGCCACCAAAGCTTTGAAATGCTGTAGAGAAGGAAAGATCAATGGTTGTCACGATTTTGCAAAGCTTTGACAGATCCTTTGCGAAATCATGACAGTTGTTGATCATCTCAAACGGGACCCCACAAACTGCTTGTCGCATGATGTTAACCGATGACTGCAAACCGTCACCACCGAAACCGTTGACAGTTTGTCGCATGATCGCATGCGGCTAGGAAGGCCCATGCGATCATGCGACCAACTGTAAGGTGTTAGTCACCAACCGCCACCGTGCTGTTCGCTTGATTGCTTACCGTTTGTCGCATGATCGCATGCGGCCAGGAAGGCCTATGCGACGATGCGACCAACTACGTGATGCTAACTGATGACCGCTTACCGCTTGTCTTGACTGCCGAAAAAGAATGACAGGGAATTTTTGGCAATAATAACCAACAATATGGGCCTAAAAATAGAGCTGGACATGGATGAAGTAGAGAGAAATTTCTCAAAATTGATCCTCTTACCTAAGACCACAACATAATATAAAATAATAGAGACCAAACCCTTAGCCTTTGAAAAATAGGTATTACTAATTAAAAAGGGTGTCATCCAAAAACTATTGGAGAGAAACAAGCTAAAAGAAAGAAGACAATATCACCTCTTAAATAATCCCTCTTGTCACTACTTTTAATACTCCTACCAAGAACATAAACCATCATAATTAATAAGTAGGAAGAGAGAGGATCCCCTTGATGGATCCCTCAAGAGATAGAGAACAAACCTTGAGGGGAGCCATCAATAAGAATTAAGGATATAGGAGATTGAAATCCAAATTCAGTTATTTTAAAAATCTTTCTTTTAATGTGATGCTTTTATATTACAGTGTTACTCGTAAAAAATAAAATTTAAAAAGATTTTCCTAGTTGAATGTGATTCAAAAGTGTGGTAAACCATTTAATATATCCTAAGTCAAAATTCAAACATGTTGGATACTTTACTGAGAAGTTAATGTTGGTGTGAATTGTTGGAGAATATTACATTAATTGATAGCTTTAGGATAGTTAGATTAAAAAATAAATTAATAGTTAGTTTTGGGAGTTGTTCATGTAAGAAAATTTGGGTAGTTATTAATACGAATTTGTAAGGCACTGAAAAACCTAATGTATTACAATGTTTTTATCTCAAAATTATTAATATTACATTTTATATTTTCATTATTACTATGCGAACTATAGACCATTCTAGAATTGTATTTGTTGGCTCTACCATTATTTTTGTGCTAGTGAGAAGTTGAAGGAAGATGAAATTCTTAACAACTTGGAATGGGTGTTAAGGTGATGTGTTGGGCGTTGATGATCATTTTTTAAATTATTTTGTTTCAATTTAACAAAATTTCAATAAAACTAAAAAATCTTCTTCATTTCTCAACATAATTTCAAAATTTAAAATATTTTTAAAAGTAAAAGAATAGGGCTACAAATCCTAGAAAATGGTTGAAGAAGTTTGTAGTGATTTGTGAGTGGTTAAAAGAAACAATTTGGTGTGGAAGAGAAGTACTAATCATTGATTTAGTCTACTTTTGGTGATTTATATGTTTAGTTTACTTTTGGTGATTTATAGGTTTGGTGTGGAATGATTGCTAAGTTAAAAGATAAGCCATAATAATGAATAAATAAGGTGCTTGAATTTTTATTACAAGTTTTGGTATTGATAGAAGTATTGGAGAGAAACGTCTAAATTGAAAAGTGGGGCCATTATCCTTCTTGGAGATTAATGTTTTACTAGCCACAAAAGTGAAAGGATGAAATTTAATTATTTATGATGTTGTAGAAGAAAGGTGTCTAACAAGAACCATTTCATCTGTTCTGAATGACTAAAATCAAGGCATTGAAAATATTTATTTCAATCAAGGAGCTAAGAATTGCTATTGTTTCTTTTGCCACCTTCAAAGCCCATAGTTAAGATGGGTTCCCCTTGCAATCTTTTAGGACTTCTAGAAAATCATTGTTAGTGATCTCCTTAATTTTGTGCAAAGAGCAAAAGATATGTATAATTAGGAGTTTTCTCATTATTTTTTTATCTTTCTCAATTTAAGGGGTTGAATTGGTAGAACTTGCTTCCTTATGACTAATTGATAGCTATTAGAACATTTTAAAATATTTTTAGGTTCTAAAACATTTTGAAAGAGCATTATAAAATTGTACATATTAGATGAAATCAAAGAGTAGATTTGCACCAGTTACCAATATTTGTTTTAGCTTAGACCACTCTACTTAAATATCATATGCTTCATCAATCAAGAATAATTTTGTACTTCATCCTACCGATAAGTAGTAAATAATTGACCTACATATATTGATCAGGGTTTTTTAAACCATTTAACTAATTTTGGCTTAAGAATAGCCAACCTAGAGTATAATTTACAACCATGATTTCATTCTAGATCTATAAACTTGCCATCTAAGACAATATAGATTTAGTGTAAAGTTTGAAACATCTCATTATAAAAAAGAACATTTCTAGATTCATCATCAAACATCTCCCATAATTTCTTATTCATTTGACATTGATTATTTTTTAGTAAACTAAATATCATCCTCCTCCACATTTAATTTCTCAAAATACCTTTTACTCTACTATTTTATTTTCGTCTTCCTCTCCTTTAGGCCCCGTTTGTTTGCTGGAAGATGGCTGGAATTTGAAAATAGGAAGATGCACTTTTGTACGGCCAAATTCTCATTTTGGTCCAAAATGAGAATTTGCGAGCATTGTTAAAGATACAGAATCAATGACTATTTTTAAAAAGACAAGTACAAGAATCCCCCATTAGAAGTTCTAAGTGTGTGAGTATCAATGCAAGTGGAATAAATTTAATTAAATGAAATTGGTGAATTTATTTTAGGGTTATGACTTTTCTAATGTGAACCACTGATTAGAGTAAACAATTAATCTAATAAGGGAAATATTTGCCATATGGCAATACAAAATCATAAACTAAACTATTTAAGACAATTCTTATCATGTGAGTAAATAACGTGAAGTACTTTTACCATTTGTTTGCTGGAAGATGGTTGGAATTTGAAAATAGGAAGATGTACTTTTGTACGGCCAAATTCTCATTTTGGTCCAAAATGAGAATTTGCCATCTTCCACCTCCCTTAATGAGAATTTGGCCGTACAAAAGTACATCTTCCTGTTTTCATATTCCAGCCATCTTCTAGCAAACAAACGGTAAAAGTACTCCACGTTATTTACTCACATGATAAGAATTGTCTTAAATAGTTTAGTTTATGATTTTGTATTGCCATATGACAAATATTTCCCTTATTAGATTAATTGTTTACTCTAATCAGTGGTTCACATTAGAAAAGTCATAACCCTAAAATAAATTCACTAATTTCATTTAATTAAATTTATTCCACTTGCATTGATACTCACACACTTGGAACTTCTAATGGGGGATTCTTGTACTTGTCTTTTTAAAAATAGTCATTGATTCTGTATCTTTAACAATGCTTGGATCATATTTTATTTATCAATATATCAAAATTCTGGATTCTCAGCTAAAGAGAAGAGTGCTCAAATTAGTCACACAAAACAATCGCAAGAAGTGCTCCTTTCTGAATTATAAATACAATGAAAATACCAAATAGTTATTATATACTACTTTCGATGAAACATTCCATAGCCAATATATGCTCATTTCCGGTTTATATCCCATCTGTTTGGGAGTCTTACTCGCCTGCAAAAGAATAGCTTTAATCGTGAGCAATCGTGATTTCCTATTACGATTTATATACCAATACTATGAGTGAGGCTTTAACTATTAGCAATTGTGATTTATCATACGACCCTTTACAGATTCAGTAATGATTCCATGAATAAAACCTTGGAGTGGGAAACGGATATACAAGATTAAGTTTTATATTGCCTGTTATTCCGGGCATTAAAAGGGCCCTAACTAAAAATAATATACCCATTATTTACTTATTAGAGCTATTCTACTTGGCTCTGAATTTGACTCTGAATTTGACTGAAAATATAAATTTTTATTTTTAGGGACATTTACAAACCAACAAGATTAAAATAAAAAAGAGTATGCTACTATTCATGAAAAACTATGAATGAAGTAGAGCCTGTCACAGATATTTGGCATCCAAATCTCGTATTTGACTGAAAATTCTTGAATTATACGTGCTACCTGAAGCTTTGTATAAGTATTGAATAAAGAAAGTAGTTTCAATAAAAATAACTTGCTTGTTATGCTATTAACGTATAAGATGAGAATATTAAATCTCTGTAACTCCCTCGAAATAATTAGAACATAAAATGCAATATTGAGATCACCACCATATTTTCCATCTAATTCCTATAACGCAAGGCAAGAAAAAGTATTAAACGTATACGTTTACCATGATAAGGTTGTGGCATGAATAGCAGAGTGGATGCACAGTCAAGAATCGCTTGCCTACAACTTCTGAATTACCGTCTTCACGAAATTTCAGGTCAGCATGTAGGCAAGTCATTCTTGGCTGAGTAGCACAGGACTCTTACCTCTTCATGCAACACCGCCAAATCATGAATTTCTCAATGCTTTGTAATGCAATATCAGAGAACCAGGGAGAGTGCTTCAGTGGAGATAATTGCATAACGTAATGCTATATATAGTATTTTTTAAAGCCCATGGAAATCACAAAGAAAATGGTTTCCAATGAGAAGCAGCCAGCGATAAGGATTGTTGTCGTCTTCCCTCGAGGGAATTATCATTTCTTCTCATGTGGCCTGATAAGGAATTGATTTCAGTACTCGACAAAACACTTTAAAAAAGCACTATAAAACCGTTCGAATCCTTATCCAAACGCGGCAGCATTACATAAATTCTTGATGCGTTAGGAAAGATGGTTGACAAATTTTGTGTTTATCTCGTAATGATTATCTAATTGCGATTGGTGACTTCCATATAGCTTCATCAAGATTGGTTTAGAAAAATGAAGGAAGAATCAAAAGAACGATTGAGACTTTCTCATAGAAACGTGCTCTCCACGTTAACTTTTGACTAGAGCTTTGCGACAATGATTGTGTATTCACATTACTTACAAAATATGGTTGTAATTCACTCTGATTTCAAAGGAAAGCGCTGTGAGGGTTCACGTGGAGTTTCTCTCTCTCTTTCTCTCTCCATTCCCTTCTCTCTTTCTCACCTACTCTCTCCCCTTCTCCTTCTCTCTCCCCTTCCCCCCTCTCTCTCTCCTACTCTCTCCCCTTCCCCTACTCTCTGTCTCCTACTCTCTCTCCTTCCCCTTCTCTCTCTCTTTTCTACTCTCTCCCCTTCCCCTCTCTCTCTCCTAGTATATATATATATGATATAATACATTATATATATAATACATATTTAAACCTTTTTTTATATATAAAAGTTCAATTTTTTCATTTACTCTTGCTATTTTTTCAGGTACCTGAAAATATTGGGTACTTGATTATGGACTAGTGTAACTTTTACCAAAATATTCCCTGTCCTTACAGACCAGAGAAGCACATCCCCCCCCCCCCCCAAAAAAAAAAAGAAAAAGAAAAAGAAAAAAAAGCTAATGTCTTAAATTCAATATTAAAAATACCACATCACCAGTCTAATTATATTAAGAAAAGACTACCGAGCTTGTCAAATTGATGAACGAATGACACATCACTTGATGGTGTAAATGACATAAAGCATATGTGCGTCCATTTTTAGCCGAGGCTAGTTTAGTAATGGTAAAATTAATTTTGTGGAGTGTTCTAACAAGAGGAACAATATTCAATAAGAATAATTAGAATTTCAAAGGTTTTTAGTGGGTTGTCAAAGCAACACTACAATCTAAAATAGTATAATCGGTTACCCATTCTATACAGCATCAATATTGGGTTTTGATTTTGTATACAAAAATTCATTCATCTGATGCTGTAGGATCTCGTAGTAGTTGATAGGAAAAAGCATTGCATGTATACCTAATAGCACAAGTGCTACATTTCTCTATGGATTTAGTAAACCCCAATATGATGTGTTATATACACAGTGAGTATATACATAGTATTGAAACAATGTAGTACTAAGTGGCTCAAGTGGGATTACAAGTTGGGTTAAGGGCCGTGGGATCTGTGACGTAGCAGAGTGGGTATATAGAGTATAATATCAACACTTGTCTTTGTAATGTAGTAGATGGAGATAGAAAATGTTATGTTAGGTGAAGTTTAACAGTAATCAAGAAATATGGTTCATGGTTTTGCATGATGGAGTCAGGATGTATATAAAAAAGATATATAGATGGTCGAGAAGCTTGGGATGTTATAAGATGTGCATGCATGGCTTTGAGGACACAAAACATGTGCTATGTATGGTAATGAAGTTGGGTTGTCCAAAGACTTAAAACGATTGATTTTTTGGGTAGTTGGCAAATGTGGGCTATCACTGGAGGATGCCTTAAATGCGAAATTGTGGTTTTTATACACGAGTCCAGTTGTGTTATGATTGAGGAAGTTAACATTTTAGATAGGTGGTTTGTAAATCTCAAGAGATTGACTGTCCGTTTGGGTGGGAGGTATAATGGTATGAAACATAAGAACATAGGAAATCTATAGAAGTTAAACCTCAAACATAATAAGCTCCATGAATAGGGTATTCCAAAGTAAAGAAAAACAAATGTCCTAATATTCAGTCTTTGTTATTGAGTTTTGGGAGGGGTGGCAGAATATTAAAAATAATTGAATTTTAGTAGAGTGCTGATTGGCTTAATCATGATTAGTTTCACAGTTCAAATTTCAAACATACCACTAATAGTCATTGCAACGCAACTGGTGGAGTACCTGGAGGGTATTACAGGTAATGGCAGTGTTTTATTCTATGAGATTAAGACAGATAGAATGAATAGGAGGTCGAGAGGATTTGGTAAGGTATAATTTGAGAGCATTGGTTCAAGAAAAGAAGTGTGCATGCTTTCCCAATTGGGTCTTCTCTTGTTTCAGGATGAAAACCTAATTATTTCCACTGTAGACAAGGACATGTTCCCAAGGACTACTTACTCAATTTGTAAAACACAACTGCTTGCAGGCTACCCAGTGTACTATAATGCATTGTGTGTTTTATGGTCTGCAAGTGACGTGCTTTTTGAGTTTGCACAGGAGAGTAAAAGGGTTAAATTTTTCATTACTGAAAATGGTGTAGACTATAAGTTGGTGGTTCACTTTCATGACATTGTTAATATATCTACATGTGTTTTGAAGGAAAATGGGACATATGCTATTCTCGTATAGGTATGTGTGGTTTTCGTACCCTATTAAGGTCAAATTATTTTGTAGAGAGATTATGCATTTTCCCTATGTTCTTTAAGTCATGAATGCTCAAATTTGTGGTCTTAGTCATGTAATCTATACAGATTCTCTTCCCACAATTTATCTCATAGCTAAATTCCAAAATCCTATTTTGAGAACTTATCGACATCTCTGTTTGGCTATAATCAGCTTACGTTTACTTGCATATTTTAAACTATCATCTCATTTCATACTATTAAGGTGGATTACAAACGTTAGCTAAAACTTTGTTTTCGAACCTACCCATAAATATTTATACATACATGATAGATGTAAATGATTCATTGTGTAGTGAGGGTCAGTTGAAAGTAGCACCTCAGTGTATCTTTCAAACCATCTGTCCTGGCATCAAATCGTCTACTCCATCGGCTCCAGTTGGCCGGGTAAACGCTAGTGACAACCCCGCTCCACCCACAAAGTCACTGGTATGCTCGCAACCATGCTCGACCCAAGTGACCCCAAGGTACACTAAGCATGATTATGCAAAAATTTTTTGATGCTCATATCTTGGACCTTGTGAGAGGTATTAACAAACTGCCAGAGGCTATGGGATCATGATTCTGAGGTCTACAATAACCTCTCTCAGTTTTGGGCAATTCGACTTCGTTTGCATTTGGAAAGGCGATCTCAGTCGATGCCAAAACTTGTAGTGAGGGTCAGTTGAAAGTAGCTCTGCAGTGTATCTTTCAAACCATCCGTCCTGGCATCAAACCGTTTGCTCCATTAGCTCTTGTTGGCCAAGAAAATGTTAGTGACAACCTCATTCTGCCCACAGAGTCACTGGAACACTCGTGACCACGCTCGACCCAAGTGACCCCAAGGTGCACTAAGCACGATTCAGTAGTGATCTTCCGAGAATCATATCTCGGACCTTGTGAGAGTTATCAACAAACTGTTAGGGGCTATGGGATCATGTTTCTAAGGTCTACAATAACCTCTCTCAATTTTGGGCGATTCGACTTCGTTTGCATTTGGCAAGGCAATCTCAGTCGATGCCAAAACTTGCAGTGAGGGTCAGTTGAAAGTAGCTTTGCAGTGTATCTTTCAAACCGTCCATTCTGGCATCAAACTGTCTGCTCCAGTAGCTCTAGTTGGCTGGTTAAATGCTAGTGACAACCCTATTTTGCCCACGGAGTCACTGGAATGCTCACGACCAGGCTTGACGCAAGTGACCCCAAGGTGCACTAAGCACAATTGGGAATTGATCTTTTGAGACTTGTATCTCAAACCTCGTGAGAGGTATGGACAAACCATCAGGGGTTACAGGATCATGTTTCCGAGGTCTACAATAACCTCTCTTAGTTTTGGGCGATTTGACTCTGTTTGAATTTGGCAAGGTGATCTCAGTCGATGCCAAAACTTGCAGTGAGGGTCAGTTGAAAGTAGCTCCATAGTGTATCTTTCAAACCGTCTGTCCTGGCTTCGAACCGTCTGCTCGATTGGCTATGGTTGGCCAGATTAATGCCAATGACAACCCCATTCTGCCCACAAAGTCATTGGAACACTTGTGACCACGCTCAACCCAAGTGACCCCAGGTATGTGATTGAGGACAACAAATTCATTACATCTATTAATTTATTACACCTGCATAAATTATTACATCTAGGTAACTTATTATATCTATTATAAAAATTTCAAAAAAATTGACATATAACTTAAACAAGATATAATTTAAATCATAATGATAATTATAGTCAAGCTATAACTTCACATTCGATTCCATAAACATGAATAATAAATATGTATACAAAAGATGACGCAAATATAACATAAAAATGAACACGTTCTATATATAGAAAGTATCAAATGTATCAAAAGTATCTCCATATACAAATATGGCACATGCCATTTCAAAATGTCTATAAAATCAATGTTTCAAGGTGTACAATGTGGCATATATGCCATCTCAAAATGTGCCAAGTGGCATCTCTAAATGATCACAAAACTAAAACTACATCCTATGCCATAGAGGGATCATCAAAATGTAGCCTCTTTGAAGAAGTGTTTGGCTCTAATTGATCCTGCATCAAAAATGAGTTCAAACCCAAGTTAGATTGCTTAGTTTATATGATTTGTACATATATATATATATAATTCATAATTCAAACACTAAATTAATTAAAATTATAACTGAATACAAACATCTGTACCTAGCCTCTCCGTCACCTACCATGATCAGGTGTCCTAGCATAAGTCTTTGGTAGCGAAGGGACAATGCCACCAATACCAACCTCGACCTATAAATATATATTTGCAATAATGAGATTAGTAGAGTGGTGCAATATAGAGTAATAAATCTACAAAATAGGATGATAGCATAATAAAATTACAAATTTATTGAACTAAAATTAAAACTTACATCCGCTGATCCCTCCTTTGGAATAGTGGGCTGGGTCAACAAAGATATGAAAGATTCTCATGGGCCCTCCCTCACACTGGGAGTAACCTATGAGAGTAAAAAGATTGTCAATTATATATAAATGTACTTCATTATAACAACCCTGGTTACAAAATATAAATAACAATATGTAAAAGTATACATACAATTGGGCTATCACTCTAAATCGAGATGTCTGTTAGCCTAGGCTCTTGAACTTGTGTTGGGACATCATCAAGAGCCACACCCTATACAATAAAGTGCAAGTAAAATATTTATTACTACACACAAGTGGCATACACATGCATGCATAATTAATCTTAAACAATTAATTACCTTTCCTTTGTCAACACATGAAGAAGGAACCCCCTCGTGCCCCCACTGACATCAGCTATAGCCTGCAAGAGTACAATAAGATGACAATATATTAGTAAATGTATGAATTTTATTGCTCTAATTGATATAGATTTAAACATGTACACCAAATGATATAAAAAAAATTAATGGGTACATAATTTATAATATACTGTATAGGTGTCAAGGCCAAATGAAATGGCCAAAAGTGTGGAGTCATCCACCCATCTCAACTCCTCCTCTATCATCGATTGAACATAAATGGAAAAAATATATATACATAAGTGCATGCAATCATTAAAACTAATCTAAATAAATAAATAATTTTTAAATTAAATAAGTCATGTGACAAATTTATTTTTAATGTTTACTCTTACCATATCAACAAGAGTCCATGGCTCTGCATACCCCTCCTGAGTACTCTCATGAGATGTAGATGCTCCATGAGGTGTTGCAGCCTCTGTAGTTGCGTCTCCTATATCCTCCTCACCAATAACATACTAATATGTATCAACATCAGTAAGCGGTCCAAAGCACAAATTATTACATATAATACAAGTATGGGGCACACATACATGTGAACTATTGCCAGATGTCGATGCGCCAACATCATCCACACCAGTAGAAAATAATGACTTAGTCTGCGTGATCAACTAATCACTCAGCAAATGAATGGCCCTAATACTATATGAGGCAGCCTCTGCAATGATATCAGGATGCTGCACTAGAGGAGGGGGTGGGACATGAGTGGGGGGGACAAAGGTAGTGGCCTTTTTGCACTGGGAAAATGGCCTAGTCTGAGGAGCTCCTCCACCTACACCCATGTTGGGCCTCATGCTCCAATAATTAACATGGTGACCAAGCACAAACTCAACATACAATTTTTTTATGAAATAGAAAGGGAGCTCCAAATTTCTATGGGGTGGTTTATCAAAAACCATCCACCAACGATCCCAAAAGTGTGTGCACATTTCTTCATTTGTGCACCATTTTATTGATAATTTGGGCTTTTTGGGATCAAATTTTAATTCGGTTTTAGGATTAACAAAAAGGGAGGCTATATCTTCCTTAGTTATATTAAGGGTCGTAACCCCATCATGGTCAAGCCCATCATCGAATTGGGCATGCATATCATCACGCCAATGGAGAGTAGCATTATGTTACTGTATAAGGGTGTCAATGTTTTCAACAATGGTATTTAGGGTGGCAAGCATAGGAGCTAAGGTAGGTATATTTTGATACATGTTTCTGAAGCCCCATATAGTGTTCAAGTTCTCATGTATTAAATCCTCTAAAGATTGAGGGTTTTGAAGTGGTTCTGGATTGTTTTGGAGATCATTATTTGGTGCGAGAGGGTTATTATCTTCATTATTGTCAGTCATGCCTGATTAAATAATCAGAAAATATAAATTTCCAATTGATTTCATATATTATTAAAAAAATCAATACAAAACTCCATTTTAACCAAAAAAACTACATTTAACATGAAAATAAAAGAAATTAATCAAGATATAGCAAGAATTTACTTACCAGATAAACTACAGAGTCAAATTTATTGTTGGAGCAATCAGGTACCCGAAAATATCATGCATAGGACATGTGGAGCCATTTTCCAAACCCAAAACATGGAGAGAAATGAGGAAAATGGCTCATGGGTTTTGATTTATGCCACTAGTTTTGGGTACCCGATTACGCTTGTGCTTTGGTGTCAGGTTTGCCTAGGTGTACTAACACTTAGGCCTACTAAAAAGTCAACATACATTTTCATGAGCTTTTGGACAATTGAAAAGTGGATTTTTTTACATCACCACTTTTTGGCCCCTCATGATCTTGCACATACCCTGTCATCCCTTATATATTTGCTGACTTGGGGCCCGTAAATTTGGGTGCAGACATGTCTCCAAGCATAGAAAGTCTCAAAATCTCTCAAGCTTCCCATCTAGAGCCAATTATCATTCCAAAAGTTGATTGATTGTCCATTTCCAATTTTCCATTTAGATTTGGACTTAGCCAACTCCTTGGCATTGAGGAGACCATTCCATATAACGGATCCTTTCGGGGAATCAACCTCATCAAAAAATATTTTTATAGAGTTGTGTGTTAGGTATTTTTCTTCGATGGTATCCCACCACTCACCTTTGCTGTTGAAGATTCTCCATATCTGTTTAGCTTGAAGGGCTTTGTTAAATAGTTTTAATTTCCTTATTCCAAGGCCTCCAGCTTTAGTAGGGCAACAGAATTTCTCCTAGGCAATAAGAGGGATACGCTTGTGTTCCTCTATGCCAGACCAAAGGAATCTTCTATGGATTCTTTCCATAGCCTCTGCAACTTTAGAAGGAATGGAGAAGAGGCTGAGAGCATAGGTTGGGAAGTTTTGTAAAGTAGATTTGACCAGCTGAATCTTTCCTTCCTGACTGAGTATGACCCCTTTCCAACCAATAAGATTCCTATTGAATCTGTCGATTAGTTTGTTCTAGATGGCTTTCAAAGGTTTGATGCCTAAGGGTAGGCCCATATAAGAGGATGGGAAAGTGTTAATACCACATCCCAGAATATTAGCAATTTTCCCATGTCTTCCCTCCAGGGTGTTGACAAAGAAGATGGAGCTTTTATTCCAATTAATAGATTGACTAGTTGCTATGATATAATCATTGAGAAGGTCTTTCACCACTCTATCTTCTCCCACAAAAACCTCTCTACCAAGAATAGTGTCATCATGAATTGCTAGTGCGTGAAGACATTGTTACCTGAGGAGGGGTTGATGCCTTTCAAGTCCCCATCCCCTTTTGAAGCATAAATGAGTCTTCCCAAGTACTCAGCAAGAATGATGAAAAGAATTGGGGAAAGGGGGTCCCCTTTCCTTAGACCCCTGGAAGGCTTGAAAAAGGAAGACGGGGAGTCATTGATCATAATTGCCAAAGAGGGGGTAGAGCTAATTTGCTAAAGAAGCTTGCAAGTTTGGGAGTTGAATCCGAAAGCTTCAAGAACTCTGAGAAGAAACTGCCAGTCAACCCGATTGTAGGCCTTGGAGAGATCAAGCTTAAGAAGAAATCCTTCCTTTTTCCCTTTTTCTAAGGAGTGAATAAATTCATGGACCATCATTATGGAGTCCAAGATCTGTCTGCCTAGCACAAAGCCTGATTACTGCTGTGAGATCAGGGAGGGGAGGACTTTGAGAATCCTGGAAGTGATGACCTTAAAGATGATCTTAAGGAAGGAGTTGCAAAGAATGATGGGTCTGAATTGATCAAAAGAATCTGATCTTGTTGACTTGGGGATCAACACGAAGAAAGTAGCATTGAGCTCTTTGAGCAGGTTTTTTGAGCCAAAGAATTCTTGCACAACTTTAACCACATCTTCTTTCACCACGTCCCATAATAGATGAAAAAAGAACATGGGGAAGCCATCAAGACCATGGGTTTTGTCTCCAAGAAGAGAGTCCAGGGCTCTCTTGACTTCATTCATATCCGGAATAGAGCATAAGTATTTTTTTTGACTATCAGTTACGATTCTTAGAATGTTGTTGAGGAGTTTGACCTGATCTTGCTTTGATAGTTCTTGGTCTTTAGAGAGGAGAGAATAAAAGTAAGAAATAGATTCCTTAGTGATATCCTTATCCTCCTTTAGGGCTAGATCACCTTTCTTGATACTACTTATCCTGTTAGTGGCTCTGTGTCTCATAGTAGAAAGGTGGAAGAAGCAAGTGTTTTGATCCCCTTCCCTTAGCCAAATGGATCTCGATCTCTACTTCTACAAAGTTTCCTCTTGCCCAATGATGTTATGATAATCATAAAGGATAGATTTCTCTTTTTTCAATCTATCTTCATCATATCCCTATTTTTGGATTTCAGCTTGAATAAGGTTTAGCTCATTGAGAGTCTTGTCTTTGGAAGTGAAGATGTGGCCAAATTCTTCTTTGTTCCAATTTTTTACATTGAATTTGATGTTCCTCAACTTTTTCACCACTCTAAACATAACAGTGCCCTCAACATCAATGTTCCACCATTATTTTATTTTATTAAGCAGATTTGGGTGGGAAACCCACATTTTTTCAAATCTAAAGGGAAAGTTCCTTTTCTTGGCAATTTGGTCCAGGGAGCGAGAGATAGGAGAATGGTCAGAGCCAACTCTAACCAAATTAGAGAGGTTGAGAGAGTAGAAATTCAACCAGTCCAATGAAATCAGGGCCTGGTCCAACTGGACTTGGATGCAATCATTTCCTGTTAGGAATAAGGTGTCTCAACCTTGGATAATTCCTATTCTTATTATTTGTTTTGTAAATGTATTTTTTGCAAATAATGTAATTAAGTGTAAGTGTACATGTGTCACTCCACTTGATGTGTTGGCATCTTGTGCGTAAGGAGATCATGACTAAAATGGTCATGACAGATTCCTATGACACGTAAGAACTATTTAAGGAATGTGCTATGATAGGTGTAAGAGCATCTTATGACTTGGGCCTATTTGGGTTCCCAAGAAGAAGTGGTTGGTGTGTGTAAGAGAATATGCCAAAAATAGGTTGGTATGATAGATTCTCTTACACTTCTCTTGTGACCATTATTTTTGGCAGATTCTATGACAAGCTGTCATAGTCTATTCTAGGGATGGATGCCTATTCTTGGGATTGCATGTAACAACTGTGTACATGTGGCTTTGTGCATGGGTCTTGGTGGTTGTGCCTATTTTTGGGTCCAGAGGAGTCTATATATATGATGTTGCTCCTATGGGAGAGATATAACAAAATTTAAGTCTTGTTGGCTTTGTCTCTCATTTCCTGAAAGAACTTGCATTGCAAGTGTATTGTAATCTTTGTGTTGAAGATAATACATTGTGCAGGTTTTGGAGTGCTGGGGTTTTTTACCAAAAGGTTTTCCCCAGGGTATATCATTGTGTCATTCTCTATTTTTCTATATGCATTGAATGTGGTTGCAATATCTTTGTTAAAGTAGTTAACGAATCTAAAATTGTAAGGATTTATAAGAATTTGCACAATACTCTCCTATAGAGATTAGCGTAGGAAGCTGTTTCCGCACCTGAGTTTCCTTACAAGTGGTATCAGAGCTTGATCAACTTTTGATCCTAGTTGTTGGGTAGGGTTTTTTGAGCTAATCTCAAGTTTGAGTGGGAGTTTTATGTAGAGCATTTTGAATCTTATTTGCAGATTGAGATGGCAAGTTCATTATATGGAAGAATGGAGGTGGAGAAATTTAATGGCACTAATTTTGAGTTGTGGAAACTCAAGATGGAAGACATGTTGGAAGATCGTGACCTATGGGAAGTGACTTCAAGTACTACAAGACCAGCAACTATAGCTCAAGTAGATTGGGATATCAAAGACCGTAAAGTTAAGGGTCTCATAAGACTCTGTTTAACTGATGCAGTCCTTCTAAATGTTCTAGATGAGAAAACTGCAAATAGTTTGTGGGAAAGATTTGCGGCCATGTATCAAGCCAAATCTCTGGTGAACAAGTTGTTCCTAAGGAAGAAGCTGTACTCTCTATTAATGGAGGAAGGTGGATCCTTAACGGATCATTTAAATACATTTAATCTGCTGGCTGCACAATTGACATCAGCTGGTGTCAAGTTAGAGGAGGAGGATCATTGCTACACACTTTTGTGTTCTTTACCAGATTCATGGGACCATCTTGTGATGGCTCTCGGAAGCACTTTAGTCACCTTCAAAATGGATGATGTGGTGTCTTCACTGCTATCAGAGGAGATGCAGAGAAATGCTTCCATTTCAGAAAAAGAAGCCCTTTCTGTTCGTGGGAGATCCACTGAAAGAGGGAAGAAAAATGATAATAAGTCTGACAATAAGGGTAGATCCAAATGCTGTGGGAAGTCAAAGACTTCCAATAAGTCCAAGGCAAAATGTTGGAACTGTGATAAATCTGGGCACTTCCGTAAAGACTGCAAAGAGTCAAAGAAGAAGAAGAAAGGTTCAGATTCAACTTCAGAAAGATCTCAAGAAGATGGCGATGCATTCATCATAGCTTTGGCAACCCATGCATCTGATGATGTGTGGTTGATTGACTCAGGTGCATCTTTTCACATGACCTCTCATCGAAACTGGTTCTCAAAATATGAAGAGTTCGATGGTGGAAAGGTGTACTTGGGTGATGATTCTCACCTAAAGATAGTTGGACGCGGAAGGGTCACTATCAAATTTCCTGATGGATGAGTAAAGGGAATCAAGAAAGTTATGCACATTCTGGGTTTGGCATGAAACCTATTATCTGTAAGTATGCTGAATGATGTAGGTGTGCAAGTTGTTTTTTTGAAAGAAGGATGCAAGATGATGAGAGGATCGATAGTGCTTGCAAGGGGTACTAGGAGAGGTACCTTATTTCAGCTAGATGCATGTATTCCTCTATGTAATAGTTCTTCATCCTCACCATCTGAACAAGCAGTGAAGAAGTCTGTGGCTATTGGTTCCGATGGTAGTGCAAATACTTTGGAAGGTAAGCTTCCTGCAGAAAAGACAATGTTGTGGCATATGAGATTTGGCCACATTGGTGAAAAGGGTCTCAGAACCCTGAAAAATAAAAATCTCATTGAGGGGTTAAATGATTTCAATCTCGAGTTTGACTTCTGCGAACACTATGTCTATGGTAAACAAAATCATGTTCAGTTTTACTCTAGTTCTCACAAATCTTCTGATGTTTTGGATCTTATTCATTCTGATGTATTTGGTCTTGTAAAAGTTCCTTCAATCTCTAAGTCTGTATTTTTTGTATCTTTCATAGATGATTACAGTAGAAGGATATGGATTTATTTCCTTAAAAGTAAGACACAAGTCTTTAGTCGGTTCAAGGAATTTAAAGCTCTTGTAGAGAATCAGACTAGTAAGAAGATTAAGTGTGTGAGAACTGACAATGGTGGTGAGTTTTGCTCAGCAGAGTTTGAACAGTTCTGTAAAGAACAAGGTATCGAGAGGCATAAGACAACTCCTTATACCCCACAGAAAAATGGAGTTGTAGAGAGAATGAACAAGACACTGATGGAGAAGGCTAGGAGTATGCTTAGTGGAGCTGGTTTAGAACAAAGGTTTTGGGCCGAAGCTGTGGCCACTGCTTGCTATTTGGTTAACAGATCTCCTACATCAGCCCTTGTTGGTAAGACACCCATGGAGGTGTGGTCTAGTAAGAAGCCTTCAATTAGACATCTTCATGTTTTTGGTTGTGAAGCTTATGCACATGTTCCAAAGGAGAAAAGATCTAAGTTGGAAAACAAAGCTATTAAATGTATTTTCATCAGATACAATGCTGGTGTGAAAGGATACAAGCTTTGGGATCTTGTGACTAGTAAGGTGTTGTATAGTAGAACTGTTATTTTTAGAGAGCTAACATCTTCTCCTATTGTGCTACAACCAGATGAAAAAAAAAAGGAAAAAGATGTTGTTCAGTTGCCTCCTACCCCTGAGAAGACTAAACAAAGAGACCATGTTGGGTCTAATGATGAGGAGAGCTCTAGCATCTCTGATAGTTCAGAAGAAGAGGAAGAACAACCTCAACCTCAGCCCTTGAGGAGATCCATGAGAGAAAGAAAGAAACCAGAAAGGTTTGGTTATTCTATGTTAGATTCCAGTTGTGCCTTTGCTTTGATTACTAACATTGATGAGCCTAGATCTGTGAAAGAGGCTTTGGGCATGGAAGATGTAGGTTCCTGGATTGAGGCTATGGATGATGAGATGGCTTCATTGGAGAAAAAAAAAACTTGGGACCTTGTACCTTTTCCTAAAGGGAGAAAATTTGTTGGCTGTAAATGGGTGTTCAAGAAGAAATTCTATGCAGATGGCAGTGTTGAAAGGTATAAAGCTCGATTGGTTGCAAAGGGGTATTCACAGGTAGAGGGAATAGATTATGGTGAAATATTCTCTCCTGTTGCAAAGTTGACATCCATTAGATTTCTATTATCTCTTGCTACATCATATGATTTAGAGATAGAACAGATGGATGTGAAGACAACTTTCCTTCATAGTGATTTGGAGGAAGAGATTTATATGTCACAGCCTGAGCACTACATTGTTAAAGGTAAAGAATCCTTAGTTTGCAGATTAAAAAAATCTCTATATGGTTTGAAGCAATCTCCTAGGATGTGGTACCTTAAGTTTGATGCCTTTGTGTTGTCAATTGGATTTGTTAAATCAAAATCAGATCATTGTGTTTATTTCAGAGTTGAAAATGATCACCTTCTTATTGTTGCGTTATATGTTGATGATATGTTGCTGTTTGGGAAGGGTAAGGGTATGATTTCTGATTTTAAATCTCAGTTGTCAGCACAGTTTGAGATGAAAGATCTTGGGGCAGCTAGGTACATCTTGGGTATGGAAATCAGTAGAGACAAGTCTAACAAAAAACTTTGGTTGAGTCAGAGTAAGTATGTGAAGTCTGTGTTGGACAGGTTTAGCATGGCAGATTGTAGACCACTATGTGTTCCTATTTCTATGGGAACAAATTTATCTGTAGATGATTGTCCAAAATCTCCTAGTGAGGTGGAGGACATGAGTAGAGTACCTTATGCTAGTGCAGTTGGCAGTCTTACGTATGCTATGGTCTGTACTAGACCAGACATTGCCCAAGTAGTGGGAGTCCTGAGTCAGTTTATGGCTAATCTTGGATGGGTACATTGGGATGCAGTTAAGTGAGTATTCAGATATTTGAGGGGTACATCAGATTACTCCATATGTTATCATGGTAACTCTTTTAGATGTTCGCATTTAATTTGTATTCATGGGTTTGTGGATTCAGATTGGGCAGGTGATATTGACAGTAGGAGATCCACCAGTTCTTATGTGTTCACTATGTTTGGTGGTGCCATCAGTTGGATGAGTAAGCGACAACCTGTGGTTGCTTTGTCCACTACAGAAGCTGAGTACATGGCTGCTACTCATGCTTGTAAGAAGCCATTTGGCTTAGAAGATTGTGTTCTAATGTTGGTGTTGATGTAGAACAAATTACTATTTGGTGTGACAGTCAGAGCGCTATTTTCCTTGCAAAGAATTTCCATGCCAGAACGAAGCACATTAATGTGCAGTTTCACTTTGTGAGAGATATGGTGGAAGATGGAAAGGTAAATTTGGAGAAGGTAGATACTATGAAGAATGTTGCAGATGCATTAACAAACTAGTGGGCATTGAGAAGTTCAGATGGTGTTCGGAGTCTATGGGCCTTTTGGTCTATAGTGGTTAAAGTTCCTGTTGCTCTTACAAGGTGTTCGACAAGTGGGAGAATGTTAGGAATAAGGTGTCTCAACCTTGGATAATTCCTATTCTTATTATTTGTTTTGTAAATGTATTTTTTGCAAATAATGTAATTAAGTGGTGAGTGTACATGTGTCACTCCACTTGATGTGTCGGCATCTTGTGCGTAAGGAGATCATGACTGAAACGGTCATGATAGATTCCTATGATGCGTAAGAACTATTTAAGGAATGTGCTATGACAGGTGTAAGAGCATCTTATGACTTGGGCCTATTTGGGTACCCAAGAAGAAGTGGTTGGTGTGTGTAAGAGAATATGCCAAAAATAGGTTGGTATGATAGATTCTCTTACACTTCTCTTGTGACCGTTATTTTGGTGGATTCTATGACAAACTGTCATAGTCTATTCTAGGGATGGACGCCTATTCTTGGGATTACATGTAACAACTGTGTACATGTGGCTTTGTGCATGGGTCTTGGTGGTTGTGCCTATTTTTGGGTCCAGAGGAGTCTATATATATGATGCTGGTCCTATGGGAGAGATATAACAAAATTTAAGTCTTGTTGGCTTTGTCTCTCATTTCCTGAAAGAACTTGCATTGCAAGTGTATTGTAATCTTTGTGTTAAAGATAATACATTGTGCAGGTTTTAGAGTGCTGGGGGTTTTTTACCGAAAGGTTTTCCCCAGGGTATATCGTTGTGTCATTCTCTATTTTTTTATATGCATTGTATGTGGTTGCAATATCTTTGTTAAAGTAGTTAATGAATCTGAAATTGTAAGGATTTATAAGAATTTGCACAATACTCTCCTATAGAGATTAGCATAGGAAGCTATTTTCACACCTAAGTTTCCTTACATTTCCAACCCACCTATTGGACTAGGTGAACTCAGCTCCTTGGAGATCCAAATCTAGCAGAGCCTGATCATTGATGAAATCCATTAAGTCTTTCTTGCTTTCCAAGTTAGGTGAAATTCCTCCCTATTTTTCCCCTTCTTTTAGGGGAGTATTGAAGTCCCCCATTATGATTCCCTTAGGTACATTTAAGGAGGCTAAGGTTGTTTTGATCTTGTTCCAATAGGTCTTTTTGTCTTTTTTGGAGTTAGAAGCATAAATATTAAAAATGAACCAACTATCATTGTCTTTGATTTTAGTAAATTGCAAGAGCAGAAGGTTACCTCCTTTGAAGATGACTTAATCTCTGAGATGATGCAAATTCCACATGGTCATAAGTCCACCAGAAGTGCCTTCTAAGCTCGTAGCTCTGATTTTCATGGCTATACTAAATCTATTACTCTCTAACTTGTCGTTTCTACATCTTAGTTTCTTGGATTAAGAAAATATTAGGTCTATGATCCCTTATCATGTTTCTAATGACATCTTGCTTGTGTGAGTTGTTTAGCCCATGAATGTTCCAGGATATGACTTTCATTTCTTATTGGAGGTACTAACTGCGTGGATGATTTTTTGGTCCCATCCATGATGTTCTTGTTGGCTTCTTCTTGCCTGGTCTAGCTAATCCTCTTTCTACTTGAGTTTTAGGTTTAACCCCTGCATCAGCTTTGTTTCTACTTCTGGTGGCTACAAGGGAATCTGGAGAAGGGTTTCTACTACTAGATTTCTTCTTCTTGTGGATTGTGATCCAACCCTCCTTTTCTTCTTTATACTTGGCGAAGAACTCTTCCATTTTGTTGAATTGGTTTTGGGGAGGTTGTAACCATCAAATCTTCCATCTATTGGTACTTCCTCGACTCCTGGTTCACAGGACAGGGTTTGGAGATAGGGGAGGAGGTGCCTCTCTACGTATTCAAACCATCATCTGGGGAGCAAGGGAATCCATAACAAAGGAAATAGAGGTGGTATCGGGGCACGAGTCACCACCTTCAGCCAGACCTTCGTTCTTGGTTTCTTTAGATATTTCTTTCTTTATGGTGATTTACATATCTATTCCCTCATTAAGGGGGATCTCTCCACTAGAATCTTGGATTTCAAGCTGTTGCCTTTGTGGCTCCTTCACAACCCTTATTTCCTTTTCACCCTGGATTTCCTGGAACTGTTGGAGTAGACTCAGCTTATTCTTTTTTCTTCCAAACTCTCTGAGTTATGGTCTCAGTGCCCTCCTGGAGGATAGTCATGCCTCTTGTTGTGTCTACCTATTCTCGGCTATTGTTTTTTCCTTTTTTATTCTTTCTTTGTGTTTTTCTAGCTTTCCTTTCTTTCTCTTAGTTCTAGAGTGTTGGGCAAGATTTGGCTCTATGTCCAACTTTCTTACAGTCGAAACAGGCGAAGGGATGCTTTCATAGTCAAGTTTCTGCACTCGTTTACCCAGTTTGGATCAGAGCTTGATGATTTTCGGCATGTCCTAGCCTTCTTCCACCCCTATGTAGATCCTAGTGTAGGTGAGGTGCCACCTTGCCATAGTCACTATGTCTATGGAAAGAAGGGTGCCAAAGGAATTGGCTATCCCATCAAAACATCTTCATACCAGAACTCTAGGGGAAGTTTAGGCAATCTTACCCACACCAGGGCCTGGATAAATGAGTCATTGAGATCAAGCTTAGGAGTCCACTTTTGTAGTGCTAGAGTGGCCTTTCCTATGGACCAGGGTGCCAACATAGAGGATTTTGTCCAGGTCCTCTTTGTAGGAGAACTAAAAAGATAGAAAGCCCTTCACCATGGTTGTAACCTGGACTTGACCCTTCAAGTCCCATTTTTTTTTTTTGGAAAGATCCTATCGATGTCTATGTTAGGTCTTGATCCTACAAACTTGCCAACAAGAGTATTGTCCATGGTAGTGATATTGTGGTCTACCAGTTTGTCAAGAATCTCTATTGCGTATTTGCCTTTTTCCTTGTCTGAAATATCCTTAATAGAAGGGAAAGAGGAATTGCCTGTGGGTTTAATCCCAAAGAGGATTGACCACTGACAATGTAAAGATTTGTACTATCCTGGTCATGTGCCTGGGTCTTTGTGGATGAGGATGGTCTTGGAGGAATGCCCAGATTCTTTGCCCCCACCCCTTCCTCCTTACCTGGGTCTTTCTCCTTTTCACGTGGGACCCCATCCTTATTCTCTAGGTCTACAGAGTCCTAATCTGCAAGGGATTCATCACAACAGGCATCCCTAAGAAACCTGCAGCCTGCAAACTAGGATTCCTGCCCACCTTCAAATCAAATTACTGCCCACTCCCGCTCTTGTTCTTGTTCACTCGTTCACCATCCTAAAAAAAAAAGGTTATTAAAGTTAGTGAACCTCAATATTTTACATTTAGGTGCCACTTTAAATTAACAAATAATGAAAAAAAGTAAAAATAATCATATCACTATGAAATTTATATTTTTGAAATCAGGATCTCGTGAGAACTCTAATGAGTTTTTGTTTCATCAAAAAATATGATCAAGAAGGCCCTCAAAAAAATATGACAAGATAAAAATTTGATATTCCAGTGCCTAACCAAATTTTTGGAGATAAGGCCATAGGCTTGGTTCCACCAAGCCTATTTTGATTTGAAATCCGAGGCGGAGGTGTGTTTCCTGCTCATGTCTTAAGAAATGGGCACCCATTTTTTATTATTCAAAAATGGGCACCTGTTTCTTATAAAAATAAATCAGTGTGTAAAAATGCATTTCTAGTCATAATTAAAAAAAAATTAGAAATGAACACCTATTTTGAAATGGGTACCCATTTTTCATAAAACGGGCACCCATTTTTCAAAAATGGGTGCTCATTTTTTGAATTTTGAATTAGGCGTTTGAACCTATATTAGGTTCCTATTTCTAGTAGTATTTTACAATTTCACAAAACTTTTGTCGAATAGGTACCCAACTTCTTGCACTTACCCTAATTCTTTTAATTGAACATTTGAGTAAATTTGACCTCATTCAACAATGTAGATGTAATGTAGGTTTAATGATGGGGATAGATAGAAGCATGAAAATGTAAGGGGAAAGTGAAGAAGTGGATATTTAATGTCGATACTATTAAATTAAAAATATAAAATTATAGCTTCAGGGTATGTGCACAAAGATGGGGTACCAAAAAGGGGGTTTAAGATGCCACTTTTTTTTCTGAAATCAGCAAACTTTGAACTTCAATAACAAATTGAAGATAGTTCGACTCAAAATTTCAAAACACAACAAGAACAAGAGTTGTAGTACTCTGAATCTAGTTTCTAAACTACTAATTTATTTGAAAAACGATGAAGATTAAGGCCTTCAACTAGGGGGAGCACAAAAAGTGGTACTATTTTTTGTGAAAAAAATAACATAGCGCCTGTTGTGCTCCCCCTAAATAACTTATTTTTTGAAATTAAATTAATCGCTCTAGTGAGAAGTTAGCTAACACCACGTAGTTTACCCCGGATTTTTCTGCTATTTTTTTTATGAATGTATGAATTTCTACGACTTTTTGAACTCAGACATCCCAAAACACATGAAATTTGGGCGTGCTCCCCCTAGAAATCATTCAAAATTAGTCGAAAATCAATTTTTTAAAAAAGTGTGTAGAATGGAGTCTAGTTTCTAAAAAACTAAGATTTTGAAAATTTTGACAAACGAAGCAAAATCTATACCCAAAATACTACACGTTGGTTTTGACAAAAAATTGACATTCATTCAATGGAAATTAATGTTGATAGGCTTAAAATTATCATTTTTGGAAATAAATTATATGTTTAGATAGCTAACTCAGAGGACCAATATCTCACATTGTCTAATTTTTTCGTTATCGAATCACGTGTAAACTAGACGGAGAGCACACACAAAAAGTGAAGGTTTTTTCTAATGTTTCTTTGAATTCACGTCAAACTCATGGCTTATACATCCAAGCCTTTGGGTTGGATCTCCAAAGCAAATCCAAGCCTTAGGCTTGGTAAAAATACAAGCCTTCAAATAGGGCGCATGCCAAATAGGGTGCACACCCTATTTGGCATGTGCCCTATTTGAATCTATGCTTGAAATAGGGTGCACGCCAAATAGGGCATGCACCCTATTTGGCGTGCGCCCTATGTCAAGCATAAATAGGCTCTAAAGAACCATTAGGACCCATTCTAATGTGTCCTAATGATTCCATAATAGTTTTAATTGCCTCTAAATGGTCTATTATGACCCATTATTGTCCTTAGAACACGTTAGAAGTCTCATGATCCACTACAAACCCTTAGACAACATTACGGCCTGTTAGGACACATTAGATCCTCAAAGTGTGTCCTAAGAGGTATTAATTGATTGCAGTATTTTCTTATGGTTCTTAATAGGTGCTAAAGAGCCATAATAAGATCTAAAAAACATTAGGAACCCTCATTTAATACATTAGAAGCACCTCGAACCATAAAGTGTGTCATCCAAAATCTCTCTCTGTCACCTCTCTCTCTCTCTCTCTCTCTCTCTCTCTCTCTCTCTCTCTCTCTCTCTCTCTCTTTCTTACCTTCACTTCATCCCTCTCCCTCTACCTCTCCCTATCTCTCTATCTTCCCTCCCCCTGCTCTATCTCTCTCTCTATCCATGTTCTTACCCTCTCTTTCTTACCTTCTATCTCTCTCTCTCTCTCTCTCTCTCTCTCTCTCTCTCCTCTCTCTCTCTCTCTCCTCTCTCTCTCTCTCTCTCTCTCTCTCTCTCTCCTCCTTCTCTTCTTATCCTATCTCTTTCTTGTCTTGTCTCACAAACTTCTCTCTCTATCTACTTCTCTTAGGTCCTAGATCTCTTTATTACCTTCACTCTCAACCTCTCCCTGCCTCTCTCTCTCTCTCTCTCTCCCTGCTTCTCTTATCCTATCTCTTTCTTGTCTTGTCTCACAAACTTCTCTCTCTCTATCTACTTCTCTTAGGTCCTATATCTCTTTATTACCTTCACTCTCAACCCTCTCTCTCTCTCTCTCTCTCTCTCTCTCTCTTCTC